>JYJE01000525.1:3552-98076 GCA_000983655.1 Zymoseptoria brevis
TTTCTTCGACGCCTCCGACGAGTACTAGAAGTATAATATACTCGACTTCTAGACTAATCGTATATACGTCGCTCTATTACTCGCTACTTACGCTATCCGCCTTACGAAGGCTCGAGCTAATACTACTACCGCCGAGCGTACCTTTAGCGCCCTTCGACTCCTTTATACGCGCCTTCGTAACCGACTTATACTAGTATAGCTCGACCGACTCCTTATAGTCTACTTTAATAGCCGCGTATAGCGATAGTATAATATACGCCTTAAGGGCACTATTAATAGTAAGAAGAGGAAGAGAGGGCTAGATTACGCGTTAAGAGTAGGAACTATAATAGAGTAATAGTATAAGTTTAAAGAGATAACTAAGACGTATAATAAGCTACTAAACTTCCTAAAGGACTTAGATAAACCGTACGATCCTATAGTATAGCGTAACATCTAGTAGACTATTACGGACTTCCTTAAGCTTAGTAAGGATAAGGTAGTTATAGCGGAAATAAATAAGGTAAGTAATAATAAGGAATAAGCTAGAATATTAGTAAATAGATAAGGGATCGAATCTAAAGAGAGACAGCTCTTATTACGCTCTACGGATATCTGTTACTTACGTAAACGACTCGTACGGTTTTTAAAGAATTAATTAGTAGCATAATATTACTAGCTAATTAGAGGCTATGAAACTCCTTTAGTTTTTGCCCCGCGTTTTGAAATCTCTGCACCTTCCTAATTAGGCAGGTGACTAACCAGCCTTGGCGAACGATATCTATAATTACTTACGCACTCACCAAATCGTCTGTAAATCACGACGTCACGAACATCACCAAGTCGATCCCTGACTGCCACGCAGGATGAAGGAGAGCAGCGCGTCGAATTTTTGAGGCCTGCTTGCAAGGAAGTAGAACTCGTGTTCCGTACGGAGATGTGCCGGAATCCATGTTGCTGTCCTCTTCGGACGTGACCTGATGCTTTGTCAAACTTGGATTGGCTGACCGCTCTGGGGTGTCGGCATACATCTCAGGGGGCATAAATTACTTCTTACTCTTGGTCTCACAGGCCGTGTAAGCAAAGGGGACCGGCGATGGATGCGCTACCAAATATCCAGAGTTAATTCGAGCGCGGCGATGTGTTTATCGATATAAAGGGACATTGTTCGAGTCGTCGATGGTTGGCAGTACTCCGTACTCAGGCCGAGCACACAGCAATCGACGTAAACTGCCGAAGCCCGAGTTGTTGTATCCTCCGGGTTTGGGCATGACTCGATGGTATCACGCTGGGGTGACGTATCGTGCCACTTGTACCAGACAAGCTGGACCGATGATGACCTGATTCTGGCCTGATCGTACCACCGGAACTTCCAAAATCCGAAGCGCCAAAACGTGAGACCCCTGGCGCTCTTGAGCTGATACTGGTTTTGATTTGCGATGCTTGTCCTGGTGAGTCTGTGCAGTGAGGGCCCGATGTCCATGTCCAATATCCATCAATTTTCGGACGCCAAGCACCCACGGCAGCATTCGCCTCTGGCAATACGATTCTGGCGTCTCTGCAATGGCTGAATCTTCCTCGCCGGTCGGGTATGGGTGGTTGCTTCCAAGGGGACATTCTCAATGGAAGGCGTCTGGAGTCGAGTTCTATGAGAATTGCCTTGATGTGATGGACCCACAAGAAGACATGAAGAAGGTTTCTCCCTGGCGCAGAGAATCTCCGTGATCACGTCGTCAACCTCTTGGCGTCGGTGTCCATCCACCGTCTCGACCTTTCGCGTCCGATGCCCCATGGGCTCCAATCTCCCTTGGTGGGCTGGACAAACACACTTTCACAGCAAAGAGGAATTCACGGCTACCAAAATGTATTGCACGAGATTTGGAAGGTAGTGCGTGGTTGCCGGACAGCCAGCGCAGGGATGTCCACGCCGCGTACATGGATGCTTGGTCGCCTGCTCCCCGACGTGAGTAGTAGTCGCTTCCATCTTCCACCTTTGATTGGAGTCTCAGCAGTAGACCGGCGTTGCGCGAAGATCTCGAACACAGATGTAGCCATCCACAACCTTCGCCGATCTGGTGTCAGCGTTGAGCGAGTGACCCGGTCAGCACATAGCATATCGCTCGCTGGCCCGGCTCACGATCCACGCAGGACGATGTGCCTTCGGATCCAGAAGATGCTCAGAGATGCTCAGAGATATTAGTTAATGAAGAGACTACAGAACGCACACTGATCAGCCTTTGACCTTGAAAAACAGGGGTATCTTCACACGCAAATCGCATTCCTCCCTATCACACACACGCACGTGCGGTCATCCTCTTCACATGTCACCGCACACCACGGCAGCAGCCGTTCGTGCTTGTTCCTTCTCTTGACCCAGGTTTCGTATCCCTCCGCTCATCTTTGTGCCCGCCAGTAACCAGCGATCTCCTCCAGCACATCACTCATGATGCTAGGACTGGCCATCAATCCATGGCCCTCGCCCGGAAGGACTCTCACCTCACATCTCGTCTGCGAGCGCTGCGGGTCTGCCCATGAAGAGCGACTCCTTCTCATATGCGACTCCAGACTTTGCGAGAGCGCCCGTCGGTTAATCTGCGCAGCCAACCACTTAATGTTCGCGATAGGCACACGCTTATCGTCCTCGCCGTGGGTGATGATCATGTCGCGGCCAACGTCCGTGTAACGGAAACCGACATCTCGGTGCCGCTCGAGACACACCAGGAGATCAGTCGCAGGATTGCTGTCGCGGGTGGCGAGGTCCCATGTGCGTTGTGTCAGACGAGTGGTGTACTCTGCTTGACGCTGGTTTTCGGCGTGTTCGGCGGCGTTGAGGCCGGACGAGGCGTAGGTGAAGCTGGGATCAGTAGGGACGGCGGTGGCAGTCAAGATCAAAGAATTGTGACTCATTCCCGGACTCAGACTTCCGTCTTCGCTATTGCTGAGAGGCCAGCCTTCGAGCGGCGTCGTTTCGGGCATGTACTGGTCCATTAGCATCATGGACATTCGACGATTGTCATCAGGTCGATCGTCACTTGATGCTGGTCTTGGTGGAAGCTCGTGCGTTGGGCGTATTGGAGTCTTCATGTTGCTGTAATTCTTCCTCTTACTGACCGGCTTCAGGGATGCTGACGTCGCGGTCAAGAAAGAGGTATTTGCAGCTTTCAAGAACGGCGCCGGAATGACTCGCAGAAAGCGCTGACTTCGTGGGAGAGGTTGGGCAGGCGTACCGGTCTCCGCATATGAGATGGCCTCCAGCTGGCTCGGTGGGACCCATGGCGCAAGGAGATGCACTTTACCCTTGACCATATGCGGGTAGACCAGTGCAGTGGCGAGCGCATAGACAGCTCCGGCCGAGTGGGCAAGGAGGCTGAAGTTTGGAATTTGGAGATGCTGGCAGATAGCAAAGACGTCCTCGGCCCATCCCAGCGGTCCTGACTTATCTGTTGATGGTACTGGTGCACTTCCGCCAACTCCGGGACGATCCAACGTGATGAGTCGCAAACCCAACGTTGCTGCCAATTCGTCGTAAAACGCCGTCACATATCGCGTAAGACCCATGCCGACGCAGATGAATACCGCGGCTCCTTTGGGATCGCCTACTTCTGAAAATGCTATGATACGGCCAGTGACGGGATGTCGAAGTTTGCTGTTGAGTCGTGGAGCAGCCAGGAATGTAACAATATCGTCCTCTATGCTGTCTCTGCGCGGCAGCGAAGGCACCTCGCCCAGATCGCGCGGCGGACGAGCATCGCCCATAGATTTTCGTCGGCCTTTCTTCTTCGCAGAATCCACGGACTCGTCGCGCTGTTTGCTCCCATTCGCTTTCGGTGATTTCTGCATTTTGATAGACTTTGCTTTGGTGGGAGTCGCACTACGCGATGCATTCTTAGGCGGTATTGGAAGATCTAAGCCTTGCAGCCACAACGGACTCGGACTCGAAGCCCCAGATCGATTTGCCGGTTCCCCTCCGATGGCGTGATATTCTGCGCCGCGGAACCTGTTCACAGCATCATTATATGAATAATCTAGCGAAAGCTGCTGAAGACTCGAATAATCAGAGGGCGTCGGGCTGTGTCGCGACAGAGGTCGTTTCGAGTCCAAGGAGTGCTTCGGCATGCCTATGTCAGCACGCGGAACGGGAACAGGTATCTTTGAGCCGCGCGCTTGCGCGCCTTTGGGCCCCGGAAGTGGCGTGACTTTTTGGGAGAGGACAGGTTTTGTCGTCACATTCCCATTCAGACGCGATCGGCTGGGGGAAGCCTGTCTTCCAGAATCACTGGGCACATCAGCCGCCGTACCAGCAGCATGCATATCTTTGACGGCGAAATTCTCCAAGCTTGGCTCGACGGCCGGCTCGGACACAATCGTATCTTTGAGTCGTGATTTCCGTCGTTCTCTCAATTCCTTAATCCGCTTCACCGTCTCGTCTTCGTCTCCCAAGTCCGCCCATTTCGAATCTGGAATGGTGTCGGACGTTTTGTACGACATGGCTGGTGTTGCCATCGTCGATTTCCTGGTCTTCTTGCCCTTTCTTCTCGGACCTGGAGTCAGACTATGCCGCAACGAAGATGTTCTCGTTGGCACAGAGTCCGCGATCAGGCCAGGCGCACCAGACAATGGCCTTGCAATTTCACCGCTGGGCGAAAGTCCACCCGACGTGGTACTGGCACTGGCAGCACTTTGTCGACGCTCGGAGTGCTTGGGAGCTTCCGTGGCCACTGTTATAGAAGGCACAGAGTCTGGGAGCTGCTCCTTGGATGTTGGCGCATCGGCATCAGCCTGATGTTCCGTGCTCTTCGGCGAAGATGGCTTTGGGCTATTCCTTGCTATGATTCGCTCAGCGAGCGAAAGCGAAAATATACCTCCGCGGCGCTTTGAAGGCGAGGCTATGGAGCTTGCAAAGGAGTCCTTCGACGACTCATTCTCCTTGTCCGATGTGCGCGAGTGTGCGGCCTCTACCACATTCTCATCCCAGCTCTTGTGTGAACGCAGACGTTCTACGCTCGCGTGTTGGGGCCCGCTGCCAAGGCTCACCGCCGAGAGGGAGCTCCGCCGAGAATTGACTTGACCACGTCGAGTGCTCAAGGACGCCGGCCGGGATCTTGGTTTCGAGATCGATTTTGAGGTGAAAGAGGAAGATCGCAGGTTGTTGGCGGAGGTACGGTGGGACAACCCAGACGCCGTGCGCGAGGTTGGGACCGTTGGCGAAATAGCGGCGTCACTCAGGCCGTCGTCGTTGTCGTGTGCTGGGCCAGTGCCATACTCCACGCCAAACCCCGGCGATGTAGGCCCACGATGTGCGGAGGATCTGCTGGAGATGGAGGCTTCGGAGGATTGGTTGCGCGCGTGTGGAGTCCGCTTGTTTGCGGCGTCGGAGGGCAATGGGGTGAGAGTGTCTGTTTCCAGCGACGAGATGATGGATGAAATCACCGCGGGCTTCGCAGTCGCGCGAGAAGTGCGCTTGGGCCGCGCTGGAGAGGAATCCGGTACTGGCGGCTGCAGCTCGTTCGTGGTGTCTGGTCGACTTTGGGCGGGAGATGGCTCGCGCCGTAGATTACCGTCCATACTGTGCCTGTGCCGCGTAGGCCGGACCCGGCGACCGACGACGACGTCGATTGTGTGAGAGGAGATGGAGGCCTCGGGCCAGGCGGACGGAACTTTAGCAGTCGTCCAGCATGCCGGAGATGGCGATGGTACGCCGGGAGGATGTGTAGGTTATATATCGCGAGACACGTATAGCAGGCAGGTATCCTCACAGATCGGACCCGCCCACCGCCCGAACAGTCTGTGACCAAGCGATCCACGCCACGCTTCCCGTATCCTCTTGCAGTGCTCGCGTTGTGTGGTATTCGGATGGCCGAGGGTGCCCTTGCGCGGTCGGGGCTTGTTTCCCGAACGAACAATGAGACGACGCGAGCCAGGACTTGGACGCGATGCAGCGAGAGATGCCGTCGGAGATGGATGGAGTGGAGGACCGACGGCGGGAATAATGCAAGAATAAGGTGGTTCAACAACACGACCTCCTTGGACGAATACAGCAGACGACAAGAAGCAGCAGCACTAAGGTACCTACCCCGGCGCAAGTCATTCGGCACGTCTGAAGTGTTTGAGATTACAGGGAGAACCCCTGGTCGACTACCGATCCGATGCCCGCCGTGTCAAAATCGTATGGTGGTGGTCGAAAGGAGCGCTGTGCTACAAGCACGTTTCATACTCTGCTGCGATCCATTACAGTACTATTTCCTTCGTCATATCAAAAGTACAAATTGTCTGAAGCGCCGTACGCGATCGGGAGTACGGTAGGCAACCAAGGCGAGGCATTGAAAAGCTTGTGGAGCGAGTGTCCATAGATCTGCGACAACGGGCCTCGTCCCGCACCGAGGCACTTCTGCCATCAAAAGTAAGGCGAACTCTCCTCATGCTCTCACAACACTTCGGTGCAACACGTTTTGAATCAAGATCGTATTGTCGGCAGCAGGCTCTCACGCTCCTTCACAGCTATATAGTCAAAGCATTCTTCCAGGTGGAGGATCCCGATAGCAGCTTCCACAGCAAACCGGACCTCGCTGTGTCCACCGCATCAATCCTCCAGCGGACGCGGCAATGCCTTCTCACCTCTCCGAGCCCTTGAGGCATTTGTCAATCGCACCATATCTTCGCAGCCTTGCAGGAGAAAATTCCATTCCCGCACAAACGTCTCCGAAAGCTCCCAGCTCGCCAATTGATCCGGTGTACTCCAGACCAGCAAACCGCCACGCTGCCATGATCCATCCACATTTTTCAACGCTCCAGAGTGGCGAATACAATTCGAGAAGGCGATCGAATCCAGCTGGCTCGTCGAAATCCCGCGAAGCACGTTGAAACGGAAGCGGGCATGAGGAATTATGTCCAGTATGGGATAGTGGGCTATCTCATGTTGAAGCTGGACCGGCTTGAGGGCCTCTGGACAATGTGTCCTGCGACAGTGTGGTGTCAGATACGGAGTCGCCATCTGCAGAGTCTCGGCGTTGATGCAAAGATGTCGTCCATTGGAGATACTCGCCGCCATGAGATTGCGCTTGATGACATGCGCAAGCTCGTCCCAACAAGTGCGCTCTACACGACCGTCAGTCGCTTGTTTGACAATCCATCATCAGTCGCCGCGGACTGACCCTGCATCAGAACTGGACTTTCCTCTTCCATTGGAGAAGGTGTTTCTTCATCGTCTTCGATCACAGAGGACGGTCCGTCGGATTCGCTTCGCTCGCTTCGCGGTCTGTATTGCTTGGGCAACAACCCTGATCGTTGACACTGACGAAAGGCTCGTTGATTGAGACAATTCTGGATCCTCCTACGCTCGGCGGATCGCTCTACATTATCCGACACTCGTTGCTGACGCTACATAGATCAACAACGGCCGAAGCAGAAAGCATTGGTCCGAATTTATCGCGATTCGAGTGCTCCGGCATCATGTCGTTGCTTCAAGGTAGATGGAGCCATCAGGAGGATTATGTCCTGTATATGACTGTCAACAAGCCATCCACAGAGAAGGCGGCCTCAATGTGAAGCCTGGGCATCTTGCATTGGGAGAGGACCTCGAAGTCTCTGGCACCTGCGAGCGACGACAGACCGGGTGCCCGGGTCGTCCACAGCCTTCTGTATTTTCTTCTTACGGCTGGGGAGCAGCAAGTGGAGCGATTGATCATTGCTTTCGCCAGCATGATGAGAAGAAGTAGGTGAAACCTCGTCTAGAGCGTGGCATTTGCTCGCTGTGTTCAACTTATTGAAATGCAGGTCCTGTCAAGCTGTCCAATCTATGAACAAGCGCGGGTCTAATATCGAACATCAGCAGACATGCAATCGGAAGGGTGTCCGTGAGGCGCCGCCGGTGGGATGGTTTGTGCGTTAGCAGCACTGCGTTTCGGAGAGCATTGCGAAAAGCCGTTGGAGTCGCTGTGAGACGACCACCAGAGAACGTCAGAGACTGCGAGACGGATCAGGTGAGCAGCATCTCGAATGATTCTGCGGACAGCGATGAAGAGTCTGTACCTTAGGAAGTAAATAGGGAACCTCGAGTTGTAGGTACTCATCTTGTTGGCACTTGCCTCGTGCTGATAAACGACACGCCGTTGACGTCACTCAAAACACGAACAGGATTATGCAAGACCATTGGGTGTTCACATCTATTGTGCATTCCGTCACTGCGTTTGACCATGCATCATACAAAATACACCGACAACTATCTCGCCCTCGGGGCTTCGTTCCAATCGTCTAGTTGAAGCAGTCGGGCACGAAGGCATTCATTTCCAGCAAGCGCGACTGGACTCCAGCAGACATCTTGCCAAGCACGACGCAGCAACGATGTCCGCCCTCGTGCAGACAGCGAGAGACACTCTCCAATATGCCTACGGCTACTCACAGGGTCGCTACGCATCGTTCGGTCTGTCGACGATCGTCGGGAAAGCTTCGAATTTGGTGTCGATCCCACTGCCGTTATTGTCACTCTTCGCGGTGCCATTCTTCGGCGGCTCGACCACGCGCATGAGCTTGGTGGCCTTCTACCTCACCTGGTCTGCTCTCCTACTCAGTCACGATCCGCTGAAACTGGAGTTGTACGGAACGCTGGCAATTCGGCTGATCTTCTTTGTCCTACCGGCTCTCTTGTTTCTAGCATTCGACTGCTCCTTTCCACAATTGAGCAAGAATATCAAATCAAGGGGATGGCGAGCTCTACCAGGCCAATTGGGTCGGAATCGAGTGCTTGAGATCGTTGGCGTTGCGATTGGAAACGTACTCCTGGCAGTCTTCTTCCAGGCCTCACTCGAATTGCTCTGGGTCAGGGTCTTCCGCTTCCGGAGTCTGCTGAAAGGCGTTTCGAAGGTCCCAACCGTACCGCTGCCATGGAGCATCGCTATCAACCTGATTCAAGGCTTTGTCATTCGCGGCGCGGCTCATTATGCTGTTCATCGGTATCTGCTACACCTATACCGTTCGATCTTCAAGACGTGGCATCTCCGCTGGCAACATAGCGTAGCCCTTCCATTCAGCATCGTTGCTGTGTATGACCATCCCGCGGTCTACCTCTTGAGCGTGTGGCTCCCAACGATACTTCCAGCGTACTTGTTCAGATGGCACGTCCTGACTTGGCAATTGTTCCTTGTTCTTACCAGCCTCGAGGAGTTGTTCATCTTCTCCGGTGGGAACCCCGGCCCAAAGCTCTTTCAGGGGTCGATGACTGATGATCGGTTGATTCGCAGGTTATAACGTCCTTCCCTCAGCTATCATGTTGACCGGAAGTAAGTTGAAAGTCGAGGAGCACATTTCGCCTTGTACTTATCTCATTTTCACAGTGGCACGTCGCATCGAAGCGCATTTCGACTCTGTCAAATCAGCCCAAGACCTCGGCAACTTTGGACATGTGAGGAAAGCGAACAGCGACGCCCATGCACGCTATATTGACCGATTCCTTCCAGATTGGCCTTCTCGACTATGCCTTCGGAACGCATTGTAAAGGAGACCCGGACGTAGTTGATGATATCCAAGACGAAGTCTCGAAGCATCGGCTCCAAGAACAAATCGACGACGCCGTCACCGCCGCTTTGGAAAGCCAGAAGAATAACAGTGACGAGAATGGCCAGAATGTCAGTGTACCGCGAAGTCGATAAGAAGAGAATTGGTGATCTGACGTCGCTGCAGTCTTCGACAACAGGGTCCAGTGCTCGAGGTCTCTTGAACAAGCTCAAAGATGGCGATAGAAACCCCGATCAGAGCGGTGGTGGTGCACGCCAGCCGCGTAGGAGCGGGCGGAAAGGGTAATGTGAGAGTAGTTCGTAGCATGTTCTGTTTAATTCCGGTCGCCCTAATGCTTCTGCTTCTCCCGCTGCGCCGTGACCATGGCAGAAAATCGTTTCATGGCAAACACGCCCTCTATGAAGACGGAGCCCGTCCACAACCACCAAATCCGTGACCGTGCGGACACCGAATGCTTAGACAACTGGGCGGAGGCGAAGTAAATGGTCTCCGCACCGTGAAGAGCGACCATGAACCAGAAGAGCCAAGGCTGAATGGTCCAACTGAAGCGAGCGAACGAGCTTCCCAGTATTGCCTCGACGACCTGCCCCTCCTCAAACCACCACCTTTGGCTATAAGCCAAGAGCGTGGCCGAGACAACCATGAACACAAGCGCATCAAAGCCCTGGGGAGATCGATATTCTTTGACAGTCACGTCTGAGCGATTCAATTGTTGGCAGCATTCCTTGTCGAGTTGGACAACGCGTTCTCGCGCTTCGCGATAAGCCTTCATGGGAGGCTCGAGCGGAATACGGTGAGAGCGTCCGTGGCAAGAAATTGTCAGGCCTCCAAGATCGATGTCGGTCAAGATGCCGTCGTATGCGCTGAAGGATGAGAGCCTGGCATAATTTTCCAAGTATCTCGCGATCTGGACAGACATCAGTTTCATATGCAGGAGCAAAGCGGCTGAAAGTCATTGACGCACAGAATCTCGATGCTGCTCGTTCATGTGTTTGATGATCCTGGCTTTGATGGCCTCATCTTGAGCAGATGAGTCGGACATGACAGCGAAGTCGACAATGCACAGCCGCTTCCACAAATATCGTTCGCAGACAACCTAAGCTTGATTGTAATGATTTCGCAAAACCCGGAAGTCATGACGAGATACTTAAGAAGTGACTTCCAGGCTAAATATTGCTTACTCATCCTCATGGAGGCCACGAGGAGGCTAGTTGAACTCTGAGGTTTAGATTGGAAAGTGAATACATTAAACCTAAGGTACTTCACATGCTCGTCCTTCGACGCGACATCAGTCTTCCGATGTGACACACTCTCACACACGAAGCAGACAGTGAAAAGATGCTCTCGGCGCCATCGCCAGCCATCTCTGCGGGCCTTTGCAAGAATGATGTGCCGTGACATCAGACTGGGCGTTCGACTGGGATGCTGTTCCTGGGCCGCCACACGTCTTCTACCTGTTTGAGGGAGCATATTCTCTGGACTTTTGGAGCATCCTTCGCGACTGTGCCACACCTCTTTGGCCGTTTCCAGAAACCTGCGCCGGACACCCGTTTCAGTTCGCCATGATTGTGCCCTTGCTTCTTCATCCCTGTTGCTAGCGGCTCGCCGATGGAGCCCGCGTTGCGTCAGACGACAGCTATGGAGCGAGGCATGTGTTGGATGGTGGAACACAGCCTGAAAACAGGTTTAACTACTTCTGCTCCGGTAGGCTGGCGTACATGTTCCGTACCTTGCGCTCTTGTGTTCTTGACTTTTCACAACCAACAGCTTTGTCGCAATCCAACTTTATATCGAAGCCAGAGAGAAACGCTAAAGCTCATCAGTCATGTCTACCCAAGAAGAGCAGTCGGCATCCATGAACGCAGAAGGTGGCCTCAACGCCGGCGCCAATGCATCCGGAAGCGCCCAAGCCAACAGCAAAACCACCAAGCGCACGCCAAAAAAATTGGGATCTCAGAGACCGCCTCAACAACAGCCGACACCTTCTCCAGAGGATGGCGACGCCGACGCCGACGTCGAGGCGGATGCTGGCGCCGAGCAACAGGCTTCTGCTGAAGCGGAGGGCGAGGAACCACAACAGCAGCGCCAGCAATCTCGTCGACGTCAAAGCCGCGGTCGCGGACGGAAAGGCAGCGCCGCTTTACAGGAGAGTGACACCGAATCTGTCGCTCGCAGCGACGTGAGTGCATCGGGAGGTCGCCGTCAGAGACAGCGAGCGAAGAAGCAGGGCGCCAAAGGCGGCAAGGGCGGTCCTCTCGACGACATCACCGAGCAGGTTCCTGGAGGTGAAATGGTCGGTCAAGCTGGTGATCTCGTGCAGAACACCGCTGGAGACGCAGTCAATCAGGTCGGCGACACTGCGGGCAAGGCACTTGGTGGTTTGACGGGCGGTGGCAAGAAGGAGGAGGGCAAGGAAGAGGAAGGCGGTGGAGAGCAGCTGCGCTTGAGGCTGGAGCTCAATCTCGACATCGAGATTCAGCTCAAGGCGAAGATCCACGGTGATCTTACACTTGGACTGCTCAACTGAGCTTTGAGATTGAGAAAGCCATATTGTGGTCTGTGGTCCGGCCGTGTACAATGTCTGATCATGTAGCATGTCGCAGTTTGAAGGGGTTCAATGTTTGCCGTCGTTCTTCTTCAATGAGGTTCTATATTCTATAGCAACAACGTCCTGGTCAAACCACAAGATTCCATTTCAGTCAGTATTGCAACTCCTCCGGCAACGACGCCGTATCACGATTGCATGTCCAGCAGGAACGCATCGTCATAGTACACGCGCGTCAAAGAATGAATCGCGTTCGATCTAATGTAATGATCCACATCTACAGGGGTGCTTCCCAGTCTCGGGTGGATTCACGTATGCGTGCAATGACTTCACATGTGGCTGAAGACAGGGATTGTCAGAGCGGCCCAGGAATCGCCTGCACTCGTCGTGTTACACCATTCAACGTCAAGCAGGTTTTACCGCATGAGGATGACCGGTAATGCGGACAAAGGTGGACCCAAATGGATGCAAGTCCGATGAGCACTGTATCGGGTCCAGCAGCTCTCACTCTGCAACATAGCTCTCAGCACTCTCACGACATCCTTACGCTGTTGAATCTTCAAACCAGCATCGCCACATCCTATCGACACCCTCCGGTCCATATCTCATCTTCCCACGACCCACGACCAACACACTGGGTAACTCACGAGGCAAGATGGCCACCATGACGGACGACTATCGCAAAAAGTACATCGAAGAGCCCGAACTCAAACACCTTTCGGAAGAAACACTCGCCAACCCACCCAAACAACGAACCGTCCAACAACAAGAAAAGCAAGACAAGCTACTCGCCAAAGAACGCCGCGACGCCGGGATAGACACCGCAAGATCCCGCTCGACCTCTCGCCGCGACCGCAGGAAACGCATCAAGTCCGCCATGCAGGATGGAAAGTACATGCACACGACCTCGCTGGAGGCGCTGGAAGAAGCCGATGCCAACGGCGATCTCAGCCAGATGGGTGCCTTTGAGCGAATAGGACCGGACAGCACGTCGATGGATGGACCCGTCACACATGCCCGTGCCATGCGAGGAGAGATTCCCGTGCGAGGGTCGAATCCGGATCAGCCGTATTACCTCAAGCCGGAGGAGCAACCGTCCGGTGTACGTTGAATGATCGTTGGAGACGACGACAACCGCTGACGTTCGCTAGCAGGGTGGTTTGAAGGATCAAGAAGGTCTGAAGTTGACGCTGGAGGCCAATCTTGAGATTGAGATCGAGTTGAAGGCCAGCATTCGCGGCGATCTCACACTCTCGCTGTTGTAAGTTCATCTATCCTTCCTGTCCCTCGCGCGAGCCGAGGACAAACAATAACATCCAACAGCGCTTGATCGAGGGACGGGCATGCAATGTCCTGTTGGGGAGTTCCTGTCCAGCTGACGCTCATATGCGCAGTCAATAAGTTGCAAGGTCGTTGTCTCGGAGTGCTCTGACTTCTGAGCTGCCTCTGCGCAATCGATTTCAGCATGAGCTATGTACATTAAACACATCAGCGCGATCCTCAACTCTTCAATACTGTCTCTGTCGAGACGTGCTCCAATAGCAAATTGGCTCGAGATATGCGGACTACCTGTGCGCTTGATACATGCCTTGCTAATGACTTTGATGTCGCTTCACACCACTCGGTCATCGTATTCAATCCGCAAAGCTGCGCGAGCTCTGACTGACTGTGCCTGGAAAGTATAGTCTCAAAGCTCGGCCGTTTGTCGTACACGTCCCTGTGTACATATGCATCATCGTCATCATTCATCTCTTTGTACTGTTATGCCTTCTCGAACTGTTCCTCACTTAGGCCTCTCGCCTGTTCCGGATGCTGACCGGAATATCATCCGTCTGGTGCCGCCGACTTTACCAAGCTCCTTGAATTCTCCATCCTTGGACTTCTCTGCACTCGCCCTGGCGCGCTCGATCATACCTTCCACCCACTTCGCCTTGTGATCTGGCAATCCGCGCTTTGCGCTGGACGGACCGGACAAGCCGACTTCCGTCAGGCCTTGTTTGCTAGACGGGCGTGATCCTGTGGCTGTCGATGGTCGAGAGCTTCCGCGGGTCGACTTGGGACTCGAATGTTCAGCTGTGGTAGCGTCAGACGGAGTTCGGGCTCGCGAATATGGCGATTCCACCATCGCTTCCTCGGAAAAAGGGTGAAGATCTTTACCACCGTTCCTTGACCGCACAGGAGTCACCATCGTGGGCGTTTTGGCTCTGAAATCCACTGGGCCACTAACCCGACGACCTGAGCCAACATTCGCCACTGTTTGGACTTCGAGATGACCCTCTGAAACGGTTCTGCTGCCGTGATGTTCTGCGTACTGTCGAAGATAGTCCGCCAAATCTGCCCAACCGCCACCGACACGAACCATGACCCGCTCTCCCTCTCCGACGAGGCGGACGAAGAGCTTGATTGGGTCCTCTTGACCGGCTTGAGTCAAGTGGTAAAGCTTTACCTCGGGTTCAGAGGCAGAAGCTGGTTTCCTCGGAGTATTCTCGGCAGGTGCGATCATTAGGCCCGTTCTGGAGGGTGCTCTCGATCCTTGAATCTTCGATCGTGGACCGATAGATACTCGTCCGTCTGAACCTCCTCCACCATGCACAGGTGTCTCGGCACCTGGGCGGGAGCGGAACTTGATGGGTGCAGGCAGCGCTTCCAAGACCTCGGACACGTGGCGATCCAAGGAGTCTTCTGCAAACTTTGTCAAGCCAAGCTTCTTGACAGGCGTTGTTCTGCTCGGCGGCAGGTTCTCCTTCTGCATGGTCCCGACATGACGTCGCTTGATCATGGCGGCATTGAGACTTGCAGAGCTCACAGGGGAATCTGGTTCGCTGTCAACCATTGGGCTCGACGCATCGGACCGGTCGATTGAATGCCTGTAAAGAGCAGGTGTCCCGGGAATCATCGCCGCCGCATCACCCCTCGGCAGAGCGGAAGATGGAAGCGCATTGTCATCGCTCATCGGACTTGCAGCGGACGCGTTGACGTTGCCAGCGGGTACGACGGGAGCGGACCTCGACGGCGAACTGGTTGCCGTTGTAGATGGCGAATTTCTAGATGATCCACTCGACTGCCCCAGACTTCTCCCAACATCGATACTCTTCAGCTGGGAGCGATGAAACGTTCCGATGTACGCAGTAGACGCTCTCCTCTCCGCTCGCTCGTCGCCGTCTCCTGTAGGGATCTCGACTTTGAGACTGGGAGGATGTTCCGAGCCCCGCAGTGCGGGACTCTCAAGGTCTGATGAGGGTTCCGGCTCTGTTTGCACAGGCTCCTGATTTGGGGAAATCGGCAGCGTATCATTAACGCAGACCTGGGATGTCCCGTCTGCGGATGGCAACGGTAGCGAAATGACAAAGGTCTTGTCGAAACCATCAGTCTCCATCGAAGCGGTGGGTGTTTGCAAGTCGTGCTCAGGCTCTCGCTCGACGTCCTGTTGAGATTGATCGAAGTCCGTGCTTGTATCTCTCGACGATGTGGGCGTAGCATCCAAAGGCCAGTTTTCGGGAAAATGCTTTTCTGCGCGAGGCCTCAGCCCGGTGGGCTGGTATGTCTCGGGGATTGCTCTTGTCATGTTCGAACTATGGTCGGCTTGCTGAGAATCGCGACGCTCTTCCGTTGTGCTACTCTGGATCGAATGCGATGGCGCCCTGCATGAGTGGGATAACTCGGTGTTCGACGTTACCGAGCTGGCAGGGCTTGAATTATTGTTGAGTCTGAAACTAGCAGCCGATACTGATCTCAGTGAGCCGGGTCGGGTAGAACCAGAGTCGTCAATCGTGTGTACATGCAGATTCTTGCTCGTTGACCGTCTCGGTACAGGTCTGTCAGGACTTCGATCCTTTTTGAACAGCTTTGTGAACGCGTTAGTAGCGTGTTCGAAAGGCCGCACAGGACTCTTGGAGGCCAATTTCAGCGAATTCGTGCGCTCGATGTCGTTCAGGAAAGCAGCACGTCTCTTGGCAATGCCGCCCCCAGAATCGTCGCTTAATAACGAGCTGGACATGCTGGCCTCCTCGCTCACAGATCTTGTCTCGGGCGAGGCTGGAACCACGACAACATCTTCGCCAGCAGAATCGAGAGCGCCATTCTCCTGCATAGTGTCGGAGGCTTCGGATAAAGCCTCGCGTTCGACCACGTCTGCACTCACAGGAACGATCTCAGAGCGCGTGCGCTGCTCTCGCGCTATGCGCCATTCATTCTCCAGGACTAAACGCTCTGCTTGCACGACCCAGCTGCCGTACGTAGTCTCCAAAGCCTCAAATTCATCGACCCATGAATCAGGCACGGTCTCTTCCCGGCCTTCAAGATCGTCCAAGAATCGATCCAATCTGCGCCCGAGACTCGCGACTTGATCTTGTAGAGAGGTCTTCATTCCGAGCATCGACTCACGGCTGCAAACAGATATATTCGAGGGTGACGTTGCTATCGCCGCCCAGCTTTTTTCCAATTCCGCCCGAGCACGATATAGATCCTGCAGGTAGGTCGGCGCGCTGCGGAGGATGATCAATCGCACGGTCCAGACGTCCAGCAAGCGGTTCAATTGCGTGAGGAACGGCAGAGCTTGCAAAATCGTGGCAGTGACCAAGACGGTGAAGTCGTCCAGGCGTTTGAGGCCTCCGAAAGGAGTGTTTCCTGCTTGAGAGCCTTGACGATAATGTGATTGGAGAACATAGTCCTTCAACTCTTCCACGTTCATCTGGTCCACTTGTCGACTTATTTGATCCGCTCGTTTCTCGTAGTCTTGCACCGTGCTTTCTGGCAGACTGCCGCAAAGTTGCTCCGTTCCATTTGTAGTCTCAAGATGGCCCTGCTCTTCTGCATCAAAACGGCCTGGCCACTCCCAGCTCTGCACTTCGCGCAGCCACGTCCGTAGATCGAGACAAGCCTGAGCTGCCTTTACACCCAACGCGCGCTCTGAGTCCGACAAACAGGCGATATTGCGTGCGAGAATATCGGGATCGCCGTGGAATTCTGGTTGCATATTTGTTGAGGTTGGAGTCGCAGCTGTGTCGGTCGCAGTGGTCAAGAGGGCACGTAGCGTTGTGGTCGGAGACAGGTCGCGGAGGAGGTTATCGACATCGCGAGCTCGATGCGCCTGACGATTTGGAGAGCGAGAAGCAGGACGTCGCTGTTTGGTGGGCGACGGCGTCCGCGGTGGATCGTCCAGTGGAGTTGGGGGCGGCATTGCTGCAGCAGTTGTGTTGGGTTTTTGTGTCATGGGCCTGCGTCTGCGAGCGGGAGTGGTAAGTCGTGCGCACTTCCCCTAGGTGGGCTGCGCTTTGTCACAAAGGCGTCTTTGTGCGGCACAGGACCCAGCGTGGAGGAGCATCCCGGTGATACACGCAGGTTGTCTGCGACATGTCCAAGCACGGCGCTGCTTCCTGACTCAGTGGTCCGCGAATCTTTCCCACGCGCAATTGGTGACGGAAGACTCTGTGCAAACAGACACAGAGGACGAAGCGGATGCGGGTGAATGGGAATCAATGCGAGTTTGAAGGCGTGATGGATGGAAGTAAGGTAGCTCTACAAGAACCTGGAACGAGGCCTGGTGCTTTGCCTATTTGAGAAACTACAGCATCAAGTAAGGTAGTCTATCTTCCCCTGAACATCGTAGGAGGTAGTTCTACCCACGACCGTTCGAGTCTTTACTTTACCTTGCCTGCGTCCTCGATTTGTGTCGTGTACAAGTGCCAGAGTAACAACAGGTCTATCATCGAGCTGTCTCACGGCAGGGCAGTGAAAGAAAAGCCACCAGACCCCAGCTAGAACTACGCACGATCGACTCGGTACAGATCTCGGTACCACTCTGTGGTATGACTCTCCTACGGAATCGTCCTTTGCTGCCGACACACGCTGTGGCGGCACTGCCGTCATTTGATTGATGGCTTGTATACATTTGCGTCATATCCGAAACAGTCAAGGTAACAAGCAAGATGCCTGCTGCTGGCAAAATCCTAATGCTTCTGGAACAGTCAGCGAACGACGAAGTCTGCACCGGTCGTCATTCGGGCCCGATAAATGCCGATATCGTGAGCACATCCGGGCCTGTTGAACATGCTGCGATTTTACTAAGTGTCATATTCAAGGCACATGATCAAGGGTACAACACATTGAACGCAAAGCTTTTTCATCATGTCATACCTGTACAACACAAAAGAGTCCACCGACCGCGCTCGCTACATACACCGGTCCTCGCCGCAGCCCGCAGATCTCGAAGAAGAATCAACTGTATAAACTGGTGGTGGGTATGATCATGCTCATGAAGTCGAGGTCGCATGTCGCCCGCCTCCTTGCCGCTCCATGCGCAAGGTCTTCAGGCCAAAACCGATCCGTGGTATATCCATCAACGCCGAAAGCAAGTAAAGTGGTCATCTCCCAGTCCATCCACAACCATTTGCTCTGATCTCTTGCCGCGTGTACATCTTCCTCGGTCAAAGTTTTAGGAATGCCTCGCAGAGGTCTCCAAAGTCGTCCGAGTCGGTGCTGTTTGCAGAAAGAAGTCTGGCCTTTTGGTTGAAATGATGGGAGATCGTGTTCTGCTTGAATGTCAAGACCATGTTGGCTCATTTCTCAATCGCATCGGCATCGGCCTGCATCCGTCGATTGATCGACGCCAATGGCTCATCGTCGTCGGTCATGCCGATGCCGCGCATCATCGTGTTCGTTCCGTTGATCAGAACCTCGAGGTAAGAGGCAATCTCCTGCAAGCACTCGGACCGCGACAAGCCGGACTTGCCGCTCGCTAGGCATGGAACGAGCTTGTTGAGGTCGCTATAGCCCTGCTGAATGATCTCGCGGCGCTTCTTCTCGGACTGGATGTGATTCCGCCGCTTCTCCTCTTCGGTGAGGTTGTCACGCTTCTTCGAACCACGCTTCCTGTTTGCAGCCGTCTCTTCGTCGTCGTCTTCATCGCCCAGTGGTGAGTTGCTGTCGGTAGGTCGCCGCCGCTTGTTGATCGGTCTGCTGCCGCCGAGTGCGGTGATGTTGTCATCGTCGTCGGATTCTTCGAGCTTGATGTTACCAGCACCATTGCCGGGAGTCCACTCCTGGTCGTCGGCGGTGACAGCCTGGCTCTTTCTACGCTTGCGAGTCTGCCCGTTGGAGGACTCTGCATTGTGGCGTGGAGCGGTGTGTGCAGTGCGCAGGCTCCCCCAAGATGCCCCACCTTGATGCGCGTGGGGCATTTGAGCGCCGCCACCGTAGGCGCTAGACGGTTGTGGGCCGCTTAGTGTGGGGAAAGGGTGGCCAAGCGGGGAGCGGACCTTGTCGGCGTGCGGGACGTTTAGCAAGTTGTTGTCTTTGTTCTGTTGAATCTTGGAGGCAGGTCCTGAGAAGTGATCGGTGAAGTGAGGGTCGCTGCCGAAGCTCACAGGAGCTTGACGCCGCGTGGGTGCTTGAGGAAGTGTCGACGATGATGATGATGATGATGATGATGTTGCTGGGTCTGGCTGAGCGCCGCGCCACATGGGCGGCTGCAACGGATAGCCGTGGAAAGTCTCAGATGCTGGTTGAGCACTCTGCTGAGTGGTGGCACGTGCAATGTCTGCGCTCCACGGGTGCTGCGAGCTCTGCTGTGGAGTGAACGAGCTTTGGCCGAATGAAGCGCGGTCTGGCGCTGGTGGATAACCACCGCCTTGCTGCATTCCGTACCCCATTGTGACGTTTGGATTGAAGAGATTGCCCCAAGAACCACTGATGTGTTGGTCGGAGGCTGGCTGAGGGTATGGTGGATGAGATTTGTTGAGGTGGTAGAGTGAGTTGGCGGCGTCGAAAAGACCGTTGTCAAGCTCTGGCATTTGACCATTGAGATCAGGCTGCTGCCGTGATTCACTCTTTGAGCTGCTGTCATGTGCAATCACATGCGATTTGTGAAGAGGGGGTTGGAGGGGTGCGGAGCTCTGCTGCGAATTCATAGCGTGAGAGTCAAAGGCAGCATAGTGAGAGGACGACAATGGCTTGTCGTCCATGCCGAACATGGTGTCGAATTGGCCAGCTTGCTGCGCCATGTTAGGGTTGTCGAAGAAGGTGGAGAGGTAATCGTCCTCGGTGTCATTCAAAATGGTTTGGCCAGAAGGTTGGTGGTCGAGGGCAGCAGGATCGAACGGAAAGAAGTTATTATCTGTCGTAGAACATTAGAGGTGAACATGACATGATGCTTGAATAGTCGTGTGACAATGGCAAGAAAAGACGCACCTCCAAATATCATACCCTGCGAATCTCCATTGTACTGATGTGTATTGTTGAAGTGCTGATCCATAACCCGGCCCAGTGCCGGCCTCTGTATTGTCTGGACTACCGCCAGTGTGGCTATCCGCCTCTCAATAGGCACAGTATTGTTTTTGTTGGTATAGGTGCTTCCACACACTCGCAATTATGTTTCTTCGTCCGAGTTGGATTTGGTCCCAACGGTCGGTAGTGGTCGATGTGGTCAGGGCGACAAGCGCGAACAATCATTGTCCGATTCAGCGCATCCAGTGTGAGTTTGATTGTGAGAGGTTGGAACAATAGGAAATACGGGTGTAGTCCGGTAGCTTGTCGAGGGCGGTCGAGTCCAACGTGGGTGAGGTTCCTGGAATCGTGAACTCGGGTGACGGTCGCTGCGGCGGGCGGTGGCAGCCAGGCCGTAGAACTAGCTGGGCGGGTAATCTGGAGCTGGACTGCACACAGAAAGGTCAGTGGGGTGCAACACACGACCTGCAGAGGTCGATAGGTTGGCAAAGGCAGGCAGAGTGCAGTGTGGTGGAGGTTGACCTCTGTCACATGAAAGTCGGGAAGAAAGCTTCGCCTTGGCTGTCCTCGGTCTCGGGATCCGGCCCTTCTCGACGACATATTAAACTCTGCTTGCCGGAGGTCATCGGAAATCGCAAACTGAACTCACTTTGTTCACAATCGTCTGCGGTACATTCGCAGATGTTCAACCGTTCTACTGGATCATTGACGAGAATGTCACGATTTACTTGACGAGAATGGCCTCGGACGATCTGAAGGGTGCTGAGCGAATACACCTCCAATACGCTCCAAAACGAGGACCACTTTTCTGAAGCACTTCCAAGACGAGCGTCGAGGACTTCATATGTATGTTCCAGCGGACGTAAAGGCTGGCATATCGTTGCGTCCAGACCTACCACGAGCGGGGCAGATGGTCTGAGGCCGAGGAAGCCGGCACTTTGCATACGTTGAAGCTGACCTGCAGGCACACTGCAGGTTGAGAGACTGCAGCAAAGAGTCATCAAGATAGCGGATCCGGCTCTCATTGAACTTTGATTCGGACACTCCGCAACGCTATGTTCGCTGTTTGAACTGCCCATCCGCTATTGCTTCTTCGTGAGGCGCAATCGAAAGTACTACTTGTCCTTGATATCATGTATATCGGCTCGCCGGATAGCAGTCACGGCAGGTGTTGAACGCTCGACGGGGTCTGCGGCCATGAAGAGCATGAGTCCATATCGTCAATCAAGTAGGTTGCGAATGGAATCGCCGGTGAGCTCCCATGGCGAATGACGGTACGTGCATTCCACATACATCGCAGCATTCCCGAGCGTCTTCTTCAGGAATACCGTCGTCCCACTCAGCCTCATCAGACTCTTGATCTGCAATCTCGTCGTCCGGCTGGCGTGCATGGACAGGGTCTGTGCTCTGTTGTCTTTCTGTTGTGGCGGTCGGCTCGGCTTGTTCATCGTTCCCGGGTAAATGGGTATCCCAATCCGTGACGCGAAAGTCCTTCAGCACGTCTTCCTGTCTGCGGAACATGTTCCCGATATCACGGCCTTTAGCAGTCTTACTCTCGCCTGCTGTCTCATTCATGTTGGTGACGGCGAGATTGACCAAGCTAAGATTCCAACCAGCTTTCTCTGGGTGCAATTTGCGAAACATCGTGATCAGACACTCTTTCACCAGTCTGTCTGCCAATACTTCAATGCTGTCATTCAGGTTGAACACGAAGCTGGGAAGTGGTCCAGAGTGTGAGATACGTTTGAACGAGCGTACACGGGAGCCATCTGGCTGAAGGGGTTGTCGTGGTCTGGTGGTAAGTCGAATCGTTCTGGGATGTGCCAGCCACTTGGTCCTGGCCGCAAGGGCTTGCTGTGTATCCAAATGATCGCTTTGTAATTTGGTTTCTGAGGGTCCAAGATCATCCTCGGAGCTAAGTAGATCGACACGCATACGAGTAAGCAAACTGCGAGCCAGCATTGACAGCTCTCTGGTCAGTTCAGGCATGGTATCAAGTCGGATGTAGCTATCTTCCATGCTGATCTGCATTGGGACCGCCCTTGCAATGCCGACTTCAGTGTGATCGATGCCATTTAAGAGATGCCAGATTTTCTCGCCAATGCCATGCGGGGATCCCGGACCGGCAAGAAGCTTTTCGAGATTCTCTGGGTTGACATCTGGATGGTTGCGAATATCGGCGACGCTGACGGCTTCCCGAGTGCCGCCGTAGATAAGACCTTTGTCAAACTCGGCGGGTCGATCGAGGAAAAAGTCTCGCAGCTTCTGGGCCAATTTGAAGCCTATGCCGGGAATCTTGCCGATATCATGTTTGTCCAGGAAAGTGGTGACATTGCCGGCTCTACCGTCGAGAGAAAAGAATGGTGGCATTATGGTGGTCTGACCTTTGGGCTTGTTGAGATTGCCGGCCAATTTGGACAATAGCTTGCACGTGGCGATGCCGACCGTGGAAGTGTAGCCTTTTTGCTGCTCGAGCTGATGTCGCATGTGAAGGGCCAGATGGCTACCAAGGCGTAGGCGTACATTCAGATCGTCCATTTGACCACCCGGGCTGTCGCGAGCGTGGTCGTCCGGGTATGTATGCCCTGCGATAGATGAGGCATCGTACTCAAAGCCGACAATAGGGTCCTCCCTGGAGGTTTGGAAGAAGGAATGCTGGAGGTCATTGAAGTTCAAACATTGCTGATCTGAATGCAATCAGCACAAGTGATGAATTGTAGGTAGACTCGGCCTGTACGTACTGAACTCCACGATATCGGTCACATCCATCCACACCTGCAATCATTAGCCCCAATCTCATATGATGAGTGATTTTGATTCTACCTCGTCAAATCCCAGTCGCTCGACTTTGTTGTTCCAGGAGAAGCCGCGTATGAAGCCATACAAGTCCTTGCTAGCATCTCGGAACCGTGTGATATCCTCGCCAAGCTCAATCACCACATCCGGGCAGATGCTCTTTGCATCTCTGATCAGCTGCAACTTGTGAAGGCCACGACTTCTGGCGACGTAGTTGCAAGTTACGATGATCTGGCCCGGAGGTTAGCCGCATTCGAGATAGACCAGAAGCATCGACGTA
The DNA here is from genome assembly GCA_000983655.1 of Zymoseptoria brevis. NCBI lineage: Eukaryota > Fungi > Ascomycota > Dothideomycetes > Mycosphaerellales > Mycosphaerellaceae > Zymoseptoria > Zymoseptoria brevis. The sequence goes on from JYJE01000525.1 coordinate 26,886, forward strand.
GCACGCTCAACGCGTAGCACAAAGAGCAGATGCGGAACGTACCTCGCCTTGCTACGTACCTGCTTCTGCTGAACAGCAAACGGAAGAGACTTCAGCTCAGGCTTTTCCGCTTCGAATACAGAGGCGTAGAAGGCATCGTAGTCAAAGTGCACGATGACTCTGTTGTCTTTCCTGGGAGGAAGCTTCTTCTTATCCATCGTATCGCGTGTCGCCCCGGATCGGAGCCTCCATCCTGATCCTCAGCCGTGGTCCTAACGCGCTGGATTCATGGCTGCTTGAGGAGTGGAGTCGAGTGTGTTTTCATGTCGATGAGATTGTCGTTGTGTTTCTGACACTTTGATATTGATGCCTTATTAGGGTTGCATGTCAAATGTCAAATTCATCTTAAGCGCAGAATTGTGATGGCAAGATTTGCCGATGTTCAGCAACCATGCCCTATTATGCACCCTTGCACGGCATCGAGACACCTTGTTCACGGGCATTGCGGCGTTATGGAAAAAGTCATTGACGATGACGACGACGACGGCATGCTCAAGGACCCAATCCACAATCTCCATCGGCCGCCGCCGGTGGGATACGGGCTTGCGTTGCTCAGGGCACTCTGGGCACGTTCCCAACATTAAGTGCAGATCTTGCCTCGACGACCAGCACCTATCTCAAGTCAATGCCTATGGCATGCAAGGCGAGGCATACGATGTGGTGAGATGCTCCTCTTCATCATCAAACTAGAACTACCCATCGGACGCGGGTCAAGGCTGTCACACCGAGAATCCTCAAATCCGCAGTGGAAGGCTCGCTGCCGAGTGACGACCAAATATACTGGTTCCTACGCTCAGCAACGCTCTCGCTTTTTTTGTACCGGCCATATCGACTCCTCGTGTTTGGCTGGTTGTGCTCGATTTGTTCAAGCTGGGAAGAACGAAGATGTTGTTGGTGAGTATTGTGTATGCTCAAGATAGCACATCCAAGCGCTTTTTGATCCACTTGGCGCGAGGGTTGAACCTTGACCCGTCAGGGCTTGCACACTTGCGAAAGGCGTTCGGTACTTGGGTACCTGGAAGAAGTGGTGGCGGTTTTGTGTTCTATTTCTGCTGCCAGTCCCGCGCGGCAAATCACAAATTGGCCCCGTCTGGATGTGTCTCTGATGACAGAAGCACATGCATGGTTGTTGAAAATCTCTCCGTACCCGCCAGCACCTCCCCAGCCACCCAACATCACTCACGACCTACCTCCCTTGCCTGCCAGAAAGCATATCGCCGGGTCATATCCTAAATCAGGCAGTTTTACCTCTTCCACCACCCGCTAATACGAGACTGTGAGCTCCGTCCACGCGGCTTTGACTTCGCTTCAACCTCGAGACGCGACAGCTATGGTGCTAATTAAGGTGAAATGTCGTCTGCATGAGGCCCCCACCCCCACCCTTTCCTGGTCGCACGCGCCCTGGTGATCGTTGCCGGCACCTATCGCACTGCATCTGTATCGTACGTATGTAGCTTCTTTCACTTTTGCCGTCCTTTTGCCATTTTGTTCCTCTTCTTCCGCCCCATGGTCCTTTGCCTACTGCCCGCATCTTTCTTCCAAGTGTTCGCCCGGACACCTGCTTATTGTCGACGTGATCCGGTCACGATGCTACTGTCTTACACGCCGACTCATTCGATGTCTCTGCCTGCTCACTGCCTCGATCGGAACCTCATGGGCTCCATGTCATTCGATAGGATGCACACGACCTCCACGACTCATACAAACTCCACTCTGCAGCCGTTGCTGCCTACCTCTACTTCTCGGCCCAAGCTATCACTCAACACTCGGTCCATACTCCCCACCTTTGGAAAACGCTCTACCAGCCTAAGACTAGACACTCTGTCTGCTTCCTCTCCGACCAGCCGCAATACTTTCCAGAATGCTACCGATGCGCCAAAAGTTCACGAGTCGTCGAAATCACCTCTGAATCCCCTTCCGCCTGGAAAGACTTGCGAAGCAAAGTCCTCGCCCACGGAAGCGACACTTTCAAGCACGTCATCGTGTTCATCAGTGTCGTCCGAGGCGCTGTCGATATCTCGCGTACCTTACACCTTGCCGTACGGTCTCAAATCGGCGCTGAGAAACTCCCCGATCACATGGATGCGGACACAAACGACCACGTTTGCAATCTGTCGACCGATGTTTCCGGAGCCGAAGAGAGTGGCGTTTCGCGACCCTCTCACAGAGGACGTGAAGACTGTCCGCTTCACCATGCGACACTCCGATATCAGCCCTTCTACGTCGACACTCGAGTTACGTCCGCCGCAGGAAAGGCATCCCAACAAAGGAGCACAGCCTCCGGACGAGAGGCCTACGACCAAGAACTCCGGACCAGCTTCGCCACGTACTGGAGACAAGCGTGACTCATCAGACGAGGAGGACGATGAGACCTGTCCTGCCACTCCAGTCGCCGGGCGACAAAAGCGTCATCGTCAATGGGTGTGGACATTGCCTCCAGTACCTCGCCCGGTAGGGGAAAGCAGGACGGGCGCAGTCTCAGATCAGGACGGAAAGAAGGCCGACGGCGAGGGATCATGACGAAGACATTGCACGAATGACGATTGTACGATTTATGCTTGCATTCGGGTGAGGCATTGTGAAGCATGAGCGTGTTCATTTCATCAACGATACCCCATCAGCGAAAGTGGCGGTAGTACATCAGTGTCTGCCAACATCTGTAAAGACCGAAGAAGACCAGCTGTCTTTAAGGAAACGGTTCCCATCTTTCAACCCTTTGCCGGACTGTGCCGTGCTACGTCAGGACGCTCAGTCCATTGCTCTTTCGTTGCTTGGTTTCTGTTTCGTTGCTCGGTTTTGTGTTTCTCATTATTTTGCTGAAGGAGAGTGAGGTGCCAAGCACGAAAGGCATCCTTGAATGCCTTTCACCTGTTGCCGCGATCTTGACCTCCTCGTCGGCACCGCAGTACCTCATCGCGGATCCTACTCGGAACGACGGCGACGGCAGACCGTCCTGAACGATCTAATGCCCCTGGTGTTGAAGCAGCGATTCTGATCCGTCAAGCGGAACTCGGTGCGGGACCGGCCTCTATCGCAGCCCCTTTCCGTGAACCACTGCATAACGCAGTCGCGATTGGCAGGAAGCGAGCCTTGTACTTCGAAGCTCACGCTATCCTCGCCTTTTCGACCACTTTCGATATCGCGGCAATCGGAATTGCGCGAAGTAATGCGGACAAAGTCTTGATTGGCATTTGGCTTATCTCCCTGCCTGTTGACTTGGTTGGAGCCGCAGCGGATCTGACGGTAGCTGATGACCCGCAGGGAAGCCGGGATTGCCATGGCGGTCGGGCACGTAGTGCTGGTAGTACCGGTTCGAGTGCTCGAAGTAGCAGGTGCCCTCTGAGGTTCGGCTTCAGGCAACGCGAGAGCCTGGACGCCGAGCATCAGGAATGCGATAATAGTCTTTGACTGTCAGTGAAAGCCATGGGAGCGAGCACACTGGTGATGGGGATATTATACCTTGAAGTGCATCGTGTTGTAGTAGTCGTTCGAAAGTCAGTGTGTGTTTGTGTGCTGCGGGACCTGTGAAAAGATGGGTGACGAAGGGCTCATTTATGCTGTTCGGCTTCTGCTGGACGATGCAGTGAGCTGGAAAGCGATCATGAAGTTCAGCCATAACGGCGAGATGCTCGTACGATCGATGGCGAGTCTTCGTTGTGAAAATCGAGGGAGGCAGTGGTACCAATGCTCCTGTTAATAGGGACAGTACCTGTGTATTTACCTCATCAGGATAAAGCCATTCCTTGTCTGTTGCGGACTCATTCGGTCAGGTGTTGCCTCGAAGGCGGCCATCTCATTATGGCGTGTCAACAGCGCGGAGAACATACCACCTCTTGGTAGCCTGTGTGACTATGAGACCGAACAGGAGTGTCGCTTCGGCTATGGTGACCCACGATCCTCACCCTACGCTTCGCTGTCCTCGCCCACTTCTCGCACCACTCAGCCATACGGAGGGACCCATCGTACGGGAAGATCCATGGCATGACACCATCACCTTGGCGGTAGTACCGAAGGATCTCGAAGCAGCGGTGAAAACTTCTTCGAGTTGACTTGGCTGATTGTCAGGCCATACCGCGGTCAGCAATGCTTCGGGCGGTACGACATCGATCAAGCAGTGACCGGAAGGAGATGAGCAAGTGACTCAGACAAGTTTCCCCAACATCCTGTATCACAATGCATTGGGCTCAAGGGCTGCAAAGGCTATACGTCTCTGGCCTGTCTGCCACTGCAATACATGTGCTCACTGCCAAGGTCCAGTGAGGTCGCAGTGGCCGCAGGTGTTGCGTTCGTCCAAGCCTCCACGCTGAGATCCTCAAGAGACTGTCAGCATCGCTTTGTGCGCATGGAGGAATTTCGTCCTTATGCAGACGAAGTTGCAGGTCGAGGCTCCGTCGCAGGGTCAGGGCACTCAATCGATGTGTAAAATTGTCTCGGAGAGAATGAGACCGTTCGCCTGCCCGATCATCTCCCGAGCAATCACAGCATGCGACTGTGTATGTGCCGTTGAGTTGTCTGACAGCTATCATGTGTCGTCAAGATGAAGGTGAGATGTATTTCCACGCTTGGCGCAGTCGGCCAACCGCATTGCATCCATAAGGTACGTCCCGTGCATACGGTCAATTGGGCCGTCGTACGTCGCACAATGATGCACGTTGTACCGTCCATCGCCGACTCCGGATCGACGCCCATCATCCCATTTCATTCCAAAGGTGTAAGTATTGTCTCATCCGTCAGGGAGGATCACGGCGACACAACAACCTGTGCACACCGAGACACACCCTGAACGACCAATACTGTCAGCATGCCGCCGGGGACATCGTCCAAGCAACAGCAGAGGACAATGCCCATCACAGCTGAGGCGTCCGCCCATGATCCACACCGTGCAATGGCCATGCTGCGTGAGAAGGTCGCGACCATTTCCGATCCGAAAGAGCGTGAGCGTATCGTGAAAGAGGCGTACCGGAAAGAGGTTGAAGCTCATGGCGAGAGCAAATTTGCAAAAATGATACAGTCTGGTGCATGGCAGGGTCTGGCAGCTGGAGGGGGTATTGGCGCGGGTGTTGGCATTGGACTGGGAACAGTTGTTGGGACTGTGGTAGGTGGAGTCGTCTCGATACCTACGACCGCCCTTGGAGGTCTCATTGGGAGCGGCGTTGGTGCCGTTCACGGCCCTTGGATCAAGATTCCCAAGGGCGGAGACCAGGCCGCAAGCAGTACCTCGCTTGATCGAGATCGAGCTGCAGAAGCAGACGTTGTGTTTGAGAACGGCCAGCAACGTACAAGTGCACAAGAAGGCCCGCGACAAAGCACAGGGCCTGACGAGCTAGCAACAAATGTACCCGCGCGAAAGCGGCCTCGTAAGCTGGAGGTCAGAGCACAACCTCTGAACGCCACTGAGCAGGAACGTTCTGAGCAACGAGAGAAAGCACGGAAGCCCAAGAAGCTCGAAGTTCGATCTCAGGCTCAGAATGAGATGTCCTGAGCTGAGACGTGGCTTCATGTCAAGCTCTGCAAGCCTTGGAGCATCGCAGCGTCGCCGATTCACTCGACAGTCACGCAACCTCGACAGCATCTCACGCATGTGAGACAGGCAGCGATCTTTCATCCCCCAAAAGAACCTCAAATGGAGTGCTCTGCGCCGAATGCGTTTTGGTCAAGCGACTGCAGCTAGATAGCAAGGAGCATGCGAACGCCTCGTGACCTAGGGCGAGTCTTCGGCCAGAAGAACATGCCGATCGGCTCTATCAGCGGTACGGGCGGGCATCAGGAGAACTCGTGAGCATGTATTGATGTGCGATCAGCAATCTGCTGTTCCGTAGAAGACTCGTTCTATAGTGTTCAACACTTGGTCTCTAGGAGTCAAAGTATATGCATTTGCATTGACAACGCGCATTGTGCCAGTGGGTGTACCGGCATTTTGCGATGCCTGGATCGGGATGGCGGCATGTGATGCCCCAGACTGCGGCTCTACCCGGGCCGAGGGCTTCCAAGGCCTGCAAGGTTGACTACAGAGTGAGCATGTGAAAGAAGCTGGCAGATCATACAGACAGCATCTTCACGCATTCGTCTTGATCGTCAGGTCCATACTTTGTCGACATGATGGCTTCATCCATGTATCGGCGAGAGCTCTCCTAGGGAACCCAGTCGCCGCCGCCGGCTGTACTCGCCACGATGGCCGAGCAAGCACTGTCGAAGCCGCTCTCGACTCGCTCGTTGAAGCAGCTTGCGAGCGATCTTACGAGCGTGTACATACGCAACCGGACACGCATATCACGCGGCGTATATGCTGCGCTCGTCGTTGCGCTCCTCCATCGAGTTCGCGGAGCCATCAAAGAGCAAAAGGCAGCAGAACAACGGCGCAAAGTGCAAGCACAACAGGGTGGAGCTGGGAGAAGGGAGGAGAGCAGTGGCAAGAAAAAGGTCGAGCTCAACAGGGAATTCTTTCGCACATTGGGACGGCTGCTGAAGATATGTATACCGTCGTGGCGGAGCAAGGAGGCTCGATTGTTGATGAGCCATTCGGTGTTCTTGGTGATGCGAACACTGATCAGCCTCTACGTGGCCGAACTGGATGGACAACTCGTGAGCTCTTTGGTTCGAGGCAAAGGGAAGGCGTTCCTCAAGGGTCTGGTATGGTGGATGATCGTGGCCGTACCGGCGACTTTCACCAATAGCATGTTGCAATACCACCAGACCGGTCTCTCGTTGGCATACCGGACGCGATTAACGAACCACATACACAAACAATACCTTGGCGACATGACGTTCTACACGCTGTCCGCCTTGGATGATCGGATCAAGAATGCGGATCAGTTGATTACAGTTGATGTTACGAAATTCTCAAACAGCCTCGCGGAGTTGTACTCGAGCCTGTCGAAACCGATTCTCGATCTGGTCATCTACAACTGGTCACTTTCGCGAAGTGTTGGCGGCGAAGGCCTTTTCGCGATGAGCCTGATGATCCAGGTCAGCGCCAGTCTCATGCGCGCTCTGACTCCTCCCTTTGGCAAGTTTGTCGCAGAGGAAGCCAAACTGGAAGGCGAGTTCAGGGCGGCGCATTCCCGCCTCATCAACTTTAGCGAAGAGATCGCCCTCTACGATGGCCACGAGGCGGAAAAGGACAATGTGGACAAGGACTACTTTACTCTTATCAAACACGTGAACCGGATACTGCGAAGACGACTTTATCACGGAGTTCTGGAAGAGTTCGTGGTGAAGTACACATGGGGTGCACTCGGTCTCCTACTTTGCTCGTAAGTTTATGGTTTCGTCCTCATGCAGTCGTCAGAGAGCCTGCTAACGACGACTGTGTGCAGTGTTCCCGTGTTCTTCAAACTACCAGGTGCCGCTCCTGGCGGCAGCAGTGCTGGTGACAGAACCGAGTCTTTCATCACTAATCGAAGACTTTTGATGTCCTCTTCCGATGCTCTAGGCCGATTGCTATTCTCATTCAAGGAGGTGTCGGAGCTAGCCGGCCACACCAGCAGAGTGAGCATGCTGCTCGATGTCATCCAAGATATACAGCAAGGCCATTTTGAGAAGGCTCTCGTGTCTTCAGCGTCGACAGACGCAAACGCGGCCGTACTGAGCGGCAGGGGCGACATGGAAGAAGGCGAAGACATTAAGTTCGAGAATGTCCCCATTGTGTCGCCTAATGGCGATGTACTTGTCAAGGCACTATCGTTCCATATCTCCCGAGGGGATCACCTCTTGATTGTTGGCCCGAATGGCTGCGGGAAAAGCAGTCTGTTCCGCATCCTCGGTGGTCTGTGGCCAGTATACGGTGGAATGGTCCGCAAACCAAGCAGCGAGGACATTTTCTACGTTCCACAACGACCGTATTTGAGCAAGGGGACTTTACGGCAGCAAGTTCTCTATCCGGACAATCTGCTCGACATGAGGGCAAAGGGAATCACTGATCAAGACCTCGTCGATATTATGAAGAAGATCGGCCTCGAAAGTTTGCTCGAACAAAGCCACTCAACATCGCGTGCCGACTACACCGCGGCCCTCAGTGCAGAGCATGAATGGGCTGACGCTTTGAGCACGGGCTTCCAACAAAGAATCGCCGCTGCGAGATTGTTCTACCACAAACCGAAATACGCGATCCTTGACGAGTGCACGTCGTCGCTAACACCGGAAGTGGAAAGGATCATGTACGAGGAGGCGAAGCGTCTAGGCATCACTTTGATGACCGTGTCGCATCGGAGGTCACTGTGGAGATACCACGGCTGGATCCTTCAATTCGATGGACAGGGCGGATACGTCTTCACGCGGTTGGACGCGGAGACTCGCTTGCAGCTTGAGGATGAGAAGGAAGAGCTTGACCTTCAATTGAGGGCAGTGCCTGAGTGGGAGAAGAGAATCGCAGAACTCGAAGCAGGGGCAGCATAGACCATTCACAGCATATTATGGGAAACGACATGCGAGCTTTGGATGCCAAGTATCGACGTTGCTATTGGCGGTGTCTTTGCGATGGCCGTGCAGTAGTTGGGCGGCCTCATGAGGCGCAGCTCGGGCCGTCTGCAGCAGGTCATACTTGAGTGGGCATGTGCATCCCTCGTTCGCCTCGAAGGCAGACAACGGGGCAGAATACACTGCTCAGGTATCAGGCCGGTAAGCATATCCATTGGAGAGTCCCGTCCAGTTTCGTTCATGTTATATTTTACTCTATTCTCGACTCAGGACGTCATTTGACCACCGCGATTAGCACAGCACTTTACATTACAAAAATGCTTTACATCGCAAACGGTATCAACTGGTGGCATTTGATTTTGAGCTGTTGAGAGTCGGGTCGATCAACTGCGACTTTGCTGCTCACTTGCTGACTCTCGGTTCCGTCCACCAACTTCAAGACCAACCAACTTCAAGACCAACTTCAACATCCAAAAAAAGACTGGCCATGGCGCCTTACAATCTGAATGTCGTCCGCATGAAAACATCATCGCAAAAGCTCGTCCGCCAACGCTTTCCTCCCCGCTACCATATTCGTCTCGCAGATAGCTATCAGCGCCGTTGAAAACGTCAGGCACCAAAAAAAGAAGCATTCATCCGCATCCACATACGCAACGTTTCCTTGTGGGCGCACCGGCGCGAGCGAACATCCTCTGTCGGAAGCCGCTGCAGCCAGCCGTCAGCATAGAACTATCCGGTCGTGCCACAACTGCTGAACCGTGTCTCTGTATGGCTCCGTTCCCGACGATTACTCTGGGAATTGTGGGATTGGAGATAAGCGCTGGCATGACGCAGGAAGCCGTACGACCGCAGCTCTTGCTCTTCGGCGTCGGAAATGATTCTCTGACGCCAGAGATGTTGGATCAGACTGGTCGAAGGTCTACCGGAGACCTGCCCACCATACGGATGCTGGTCCACGATGTGTATCCATCTCTGCTGCCATGCTTCTTGTCCGGAGGTTGCTGTGAAACACCACTGGCATGCGAACGGACACTGCGCAGTCCGAGGAAGCTGGCCGTGAAAGTGGGCTCGGCAATGGATATCCCATGATGATCTACTGTCGAAAGTCTCGCGACAGCCAAGAAACCCAAAGCAACAATGCCATTCTGCCGAGCCAAGTGTCATGGAGCGTTCGAGGACATTGTCTTCACCTCGTTCGAGAAGATCCTGAGTCGAGCGCAGCAGTGATCCAGCACGGCTAGTCTGGGCAGAGGAACGATAGGTGGGTGTCGATCGGGACCCGGTCAAAGACGGAGGACTTCCAATCGGAGCATAGTAAGAATTGCGAGACGAGGTGCTCAGAGGCATGGACAATGACCTTGACGCTGCGGGAGTACTTGAAGACACCGATGATTGCGCTGGCAGGGAATATCGAGCAACGTTCACTCTTTGCTGGAAGTCTCGCGGGTCCTGTTGCCACATTGGATCGTCGACCATCCGCTGGATCCGAAGGTTACCCAGAGGGGCCGAACTAGACGCCACTTGCAGCAGCCGGGGATGTCTCTTGGAGCAGTCTGAGGTGGCACTGGAGCTATCAGAGTCACTACTACTGCCGGACATCGCGGCGTCTGAAACGATAGGTAAGAGGTGAGCGAAGAGCTCGAGCACTCACGCGACACGGGTAGCTATGTGAGGCTCTATCTCGGCTGGTCTTCAATCTACTTGAGGAGTATCATGTAGACGGGTCAAGGCATGGACAGGTTCCCGATGACGGTGATCATGCTCGGCTAGAATGCCGCAGTCTTTTGACGCAGAGCCTCAAAAGTCGGCTTTGCCAACCGTCCTGTGAGGGACTGCTGAGCTGCTCAGATTGATTGAGGAGGCGTCGGTCCGAACGATAGGAAGTTCCATCGTGACGCGTTCGAGACGATCAACTAGCTGGCACGAGCATGGCCTAAGAGGGAGTCCAGCAGTCGAATGAGAGGCATTCCTTGCTCGGCGTCCACGACCGCTCGTCGCGAAACAGCATCGTTACTTAACGTCTTCGGCGCTATACTTTGTGGTGATAGATAACTTTCGTGGGTGTCCAACCACAGCCTTCACCGGTTTAACCTGCATGAAGAAAGCTATGGGTCTGCATCAGGCCCACCGTCTTGAAGAGCTTCCAGTCAAGCTTCGGCTCCTGATACCGAATCTCGAGCTCCAGCGCTCAATGGCGCACGTCTGACCTAATTAGGGGAGGAAAACAGAATGATCGGATGCTTGGAAAGGAGAGGAACAACAGCAAGACACATCGTGGGAAGCACTCAGGGTGTAGCAGGGCATGGAGCGCGGCATACAGAGAGGTTGACGAAAACATGTTTGTAAGTGTACAGAACTTAGCTGGACGTTCTGTGTCCTTGTTTGGACCGTGCGTAGCGTGTCTTCTGGATGTGACGGACATTCTCCCTGAACCAGACCACAAATTCGACAATTATCCAATTTAACTGTACCCTCTGCATATGCGCTCGACCATTGTGTTGGAGGTCGTTTGTTGAAAATCAGCTCGCTGTCGTGACCAGTGGTGCGATCGCCTCGCTTGACGGAGCTTGTTCGGGAGTTGCATCTTTGCTTTCTTGAGATTCGTCCTCTTCGATCTGCTCGAAATGCGACATGAAAAGCACGTATTGCGAGTACATCTCCTCAAACTCGGTGCGGAGGTGAGCGTTGCTGCGCTGGAGCTCAGCGCTGCGGCGATTGGTTTGCAGAAGCTCTTCATTGGCCTCCTCGAGCAGTCTCTCGCGGTTCTTGGCTTGGCGCAGTAGCGACATGGTTTCGTTCCTCGTTACAACATTGGTAGCGCCGGCGAAGCTGAGTTGTCTGGTGAGGGTTCGAATCTGGCCGTGCGCTGAGCGAAGCTCGGCGTTCATCTGCTCGGTAGCAATTTGATGTTGTTCCAGCGCAGCGCCTTGCTGATTGCTGGCGACCTGATGAAGGAACATCTCGGCCTTGATCTCGGAATTTTGTACTTGTAGGCGCTCGATCTCTGCGGTGCGCTGATTGATGGTCTGTTGCAGAAGGCGAAGGTCATTCCTCAGAGCTTTGTTCTCTCGTTCGGCAAATGACTTCTTTGAGTCACTCTCTTCGCTCCGGACCAGATACATTCCTCCGGATCGGTGAATGTTACTTGGGCGATGAGCAACGGAGCCGAACAGATAGCTGTCCTCTTGCAATCGATCACGGTCTGCCTCCAGCTCATCTATGAGCTGAGACCTTCTCCGCGCCTTGGCGCTGTCAATGGCCTCGATAACGTGTTCGTCGTGACCGATAAGCTCCCTGCTTGTTTCCGTCGTCTCGCATGCGCTGCGTGCATTGTCGACGTTAAGATGATCGGGAGCGGTCTGGCTCGTTAGGGGGGATCGCGCACGGGGCTTTCTGATCGTGCTGACCTTTGCTTTCAATCTTGTCCAGAGTCGCGCCATGTCGGATCTCAGTGTCGTTCACTACTCCGGATACCATGTACATTGGTGAAAATGGATGCGGCAGGCGTCACAGGTCTTGTGCGTCTAGCGCGGGTTTGATCTTTCATTCACTCGCCAACACCACAAATACGCCAAGCCTTGGTAAACCATGCGACCGTCGGTTGTCCTGTGGCCGTGATTTGTTGCTACCGGATGCTAGAATGTACAATAGTGTTGCGTAATCCTCGCTTTCTTCAAGGCGTCGTGGATGGCATTCTGTTCGCGGTCGAGTCCAGACTCGGTGCTGGTATAGGCTGACGCGGTCTCCGCAGCATTTCCTCCGTTACACCATTTGTCAATTTCGTAATGCCCATGACAGGTGGATCTCCTCTCTTGACGAATTCGTACATGCCAGGCAGTTTGTTGCCCGCAAGACGCATCGCATCCCGTACCACTTGCTCGTGGATATCTCCTTTCAACTCGAACAAGATCCTGCTCACAGGCATACGTAATGCCCAGTAGTCGAATGAACCCTTTCCCTTTCCCATTCGCTGATCATTCCCGCTGGTGTAGACTCCGATATTCGCTGCCACGCGGTGGTATAGTCGGTATTTCATGCCGCGCAGGCGCTTTTTGATCGTCTCATCGGCAATTTTCAGCTGAGACGCACTGATGCGTCGATCATGGTCCTTTAATCGAATGCCGTAGTCTCCCCAGACGAGTGTTGTCCCCTTCACGCTGCCACCGGTCGGAACTTTGCATCGGCCTTTACGGGACTTTGTCGATTCACCAGCTTTGGGCGCCAGCCAATTCCATGTCGGTCGAGTGGTGGAGAATGTACGTGATTGTGTTTGTGCCTGCGAGCAGAGAGACTTCAGAGCGGAATGGAGGCCTGTACCGGCAGTGATTAGCATTGCATACGGGTGCCACGCAGGAGGAAGAGGCTCACAAGTGGCGCGTGTGGTGATGGAGGTTAGTATTGGGGATCTGCTGGTAATCGACATGGTCGCCATGATTCTCAATGACACGGTCAGGCCGAGTGGTGAGGGATCCTTTGCGGTGATCACGATGAGACGTAACTTGTTCGTGATGAGTTGTTCACCCTCACCCTCTCATCAAGCTTTGGTCGGACTCCCGAGATCTATGTATCGGCCTTGGCAGTCGCGAGAAGCGCTGCGCGTCAACTTTAAGCTAACCCGGAAGTACTTCACGTATCATCACGCCTGCCCAATCCACCTTCCACCGCCCACTTGACTGCCGCCTGGTTGCCCGGTTCTCGCGCACTCTTGGGCGTTCTCTTTCCTTCCACTCCACTCATGTAATTCATCGCACAAGCAGTCTGCCGCAATGCCTTCCGACATCCGCTCCTTCTTCGGGGGCAAACCTGCTGGCACCGCAGCTCCCACTCCCTCGAAGCCTGACGAACCCAGCAAGAAGCGCGGCCGAGCGAGGAAGGTGGTCGACGATGACGAAGACGAGGAAGACGTACCAGTAACCAAGAAGAAGTCTACACCCTCAAAGGCCAAAGTAAAGCAACCAGACCCTGTGGCGGAGGAGACGACTGCAGACGATTTCTTCGGCTCTGGCAAGCCCAAACGCTCTGAAGCGATGCGGCAAAAGACACGTGAGAGGGCCGGTACTGGAGGAAGTGTCAAGGAAGAGACGCCAAAGAAGAAGGCTGCGGCAAAAGGCAAGGCCGCAAAAGCTACACCGAATGGGAGGAGCTCAACACGTGTCAAGAAGGAGTCGAACTACGCAGAACTAGACTCCAACGACTTCCCTGACGATGACATGGAGGATGCTGCTGAGGATGTGTTTCAAGCCGGTGCCGCTACCGGTCGACGTCTTGGCGATGACTACGAGGAGGCCAGTGACGATGACGATGCAGTGATGGTGCCTGGGAAGAATGGCAATGGCAGGCGGAAGAAGAAAAAGCATGCAGACGAAGATGATTTCGACCCAGATCGTGACACGGATATGAAAGATGTCGACCAGGACGAGGACTTTGTTGTGCCCGACGAGGACGAGGATGTCCTGGAACATCAGCCAACGAAGAAGACATCGGGCAAGAGTACCAACAAGCGAAAGTCAGCGGCAATGGATGACGAGGATGACCTAGATCTCGAAGTCGAAGAGGCAAAGCCGGCGAAGAAGCGCGCATCGCCTGCGAAGAAGGCACCGGCTGCGAAGAAACAGAAGAAAGGCGAGGTTGAAGACAGTGCCGAGCTGAAGGCTATCTTTGCCAGCATTCCCACAATCGACGCTCCACCTCCCCCGCCGAAGGACGATGACGATGGAGAGGGCAAGAAAAAGTTTCAATTCGGCCAACACGCAAACTCGGCCGTGCCAGCAGGAGCAATTGACCCATCGGACCTCCCATCTGGGCAAGATAACTGCTTGGCGGGCCTTACCTTTGTATTCACCGGGCAATTGTCGCGTCTTGGAAGAGAGCAAGGCCAGAATCTTGTAAAGCAGTACGGTGGCAAGGTCACCACCGCTCCGTCGAAGAAGACTAGCTATGTTGTACTTGGCGAGGATGCTGGACCGAAGAAACTCGAGACAATCAAGAACTACAACTTGAAAGTCATCAACGAGGACGGCCTCTTTGCGCTGATCCAAAAATTACCTGCGAATGGCGGAGACAGCGCGGCGGCCGAGAAACAGGCCGAGAAGATTGCAAAGGAAGAACAGAAGGTGCGCGAGGCTGCCGCCGAGATGGACCGCCAGGAGAAAGCTCAACGAGCTGCCCAAGCTGCACAAGCAGCCAAGGCAGCCAAAGCATCTTCATCTGTGACCCAGTCCGCACCGCAAAAAGCCAAGGCTCCAGTGAATTCAGATGCTCCCGACTCCAGGCTGTGGACAGTTCGATACGCGCCTCAATCGCTCAATCAGATCTGCGGCAACAAGACTCAAGTTGAGAAGATCCAGACCTGGCTGCGCATGTTCCCAAAGAACCAGAGGACGGGTTTCAAGATGCCTGGAAAGGATGGGAGCGGCACTCACAGAGCAATCATGATTCACGGTCCTCCCGGTATTGGTAAAACTACCGCTGCTCATCTGGTGGCCAAGCTCGAAGGATACGACATCGTGGAGTCCAACGCATCTGACACGCGTTCGAAGAAACTGGTGGAGACAGGTCTCAAAGGCGTCCTCTCCACCACCTCCTTGATGGGCTATTTCTCTCGTGGTATTGATGACGTGGAGGCTTCGAAGAAGAAGCTTGTGCTCATCATGGATGAGGTCGACGGCATGAGTGCAGGTGATCGTGGCGGTGTCGGTGCACTGGCTGCTGTGTGCAAGAAGACACAGGTTCCGATGATTCTCATCTGCAATGATCGCAAACTGCCAAAGATGAAGCCCTTCGACTTCGTCACATATGATGTGCCTTTCCGCCGTCCGACTACCGACATGATTCGCAGTCGAATCACTACCATCGCATACCGCGAAGGCCTCAAGATGCCAGCGAATGTTATCAACGCGCTGATCGAGGGCTCTGGCGCGGATATCCGTCAGGTTGTCAACATGATCAGCACCGCCAAACTCGACGAGCAGAATCTCTCGTACGAGGACAGCAAGGACATGAGCAAAGCCTGGCAGAAGCACATCATTCTGAAGCCCTGGGACATGGTTGGCAAGATCCTTGGCGGTGGACTGTTCAATCCCGCGGCCAATTCTTCGCTGAACGACAAGACGGAGCTTTACTTCAACGATCACGACTTCGCGCCTCTTATGTTGCAGGAGAATTACCTTGGTTCGAATCCACAGCGCTCGAACCGCTTCAATAGTAACCCCAAGATGAAGAGACTGGCAGAATTGGACCTCGTCAGCAAGGCAGCGGAGTCCATCAGCGACGGTGATCTCGTGGATCGCATGATCCACGGCAGTCAGCAGCAATGGTCTCTGATGCCAGCGCATGCTATCTTCAGTTTTGTCCGTCCCGCGAGCTTTGTGTACGGCACCCTGGCTGGCCATCAAACACGCTTCACCGCGTGGCTGGGTAAGAACTCTAACCAAGGAAAGCTCTCGCGTTTCATCAAGGAGATTCAGGGCCACATGCGCCTACGCGTTTCCGCGGATCGTCACGAGATACGACAGACATATATGCCACTCTTGTTCGAGAAGCTCGTCAAGAAGCTTCAGACCGACGGCAAAGACGCCGTGCCGGAGATCATCGAATTGATGGATTCATACTTCTTGACAAAGGAGGACTGGGATGCTATCTTGGAACTGGGTGTTGGCGACTCCGACATGGAGAAGATCAAGATCGAGACGCAGGCCAAATCGACCTTTACCCGATTGTAAGTGCATAGAGTATCCAGCTGGCGAGGGTCGAGTCCACTAACAAGGATATTTAGGTACAACCAGCAGTCTCACCCACTGCCGTTCATGAAGGCTTCGCAGGTGGTGGCACCGAAGAAAGCGCCTGCTCAGGATAAGCCCGATTTGGAGGAAGCGTTTGAAGTATCTGAGGACGAGGCTCCCGATGATGCAGATGTCAAAGATGAAGATCAAGAGCTCGATCTCAGCAAGGACAAGTACGTCAAGCAGCCGAAGAAGAAGAAGGCTCCTGCCAAAGCCGGCGCGAGCAAGAAGAAGAAAGGTGCCAAAGGCGACGACGACGATGAAGACGAGGAAGAGGAGAAGCCGAAGAAGGGCAAAGGAAAAGGCCGCGCAAAGAAGTAACGAAGGAATTGGCATTTGATGAGCATTGCGGAATAGTTGTTGGTGGCATCTCAAAGCGGCAGAGATGGGCGACATTGTCTATACATGCGGCCTTGACAGTGCTCAGAGTTAGCATATGTACGACGCAATCTTGCAATGCATCGTTGTTGACCTCCATTTACTGTCACTCAAAGCACACCGTACGCCGGCCTATCTCCGCCTAACCTTGACCCACAGCATGGCCCCGCATCTCAGTGAACACATCTTATCGATCGCTCTATCTATACATCTCGCCAGTCACATTGCGAGATACTGCTGGCATAAGATCCAGAGTCAAGACAACAGAGAAGTGGTCTCGCCGTCCCGTGCTCCGTTGCCACTGAGAAAAGCTTCCGGGTCTCAAGGAAGGACTTCTCACACCACTGGCATCGCAATGTCGACAACTCGCTTCGCGAACAAGGTGGTCTTGATTACCGGAGCCGCGAGCGGGATTGGTCGAAGTACGGCAATCAAGCTGGCCTCTCAAGGAGCTGCCCTCGCGATTTCCGACATCAACGAGGCTGGTCTAGCCGAAACCAACACGCTTTGTGGCGGTCATCATTTGACATCACTCCTAGACGTCGCCTCCTCCCAAGTCTGCGACGCATTCGTGGCCGAGGTCGTGCAGAAGCTGGGCCGGCTCGACATGGTGTTCAACTGTGCCGGCGTGAACCCAACCGCCTTTGCATTGACGGACACGACGGATGCGTATTGGGATAAGCTTGTCGATACGAATCTAAAGGGAACTTATAATGTCACGCGCGCAAGTATGCAGTGATGTGGACGATGTGTTCCACGGCTTCTGCTGACGATCTGCAATGCACAGGTATCCCACATCTGCCCAAGGGCGGGAGCATCGTGAACGTCAGCTCGACCATGGGCGTTACAGCAGCAGCTGAGTATGCAATCTGTAGGTGGCCATTCGAACACGCTGGCTTTGAACAATGCCGATTTAACATCGTGGCGTACATCAGATTGTGCTACGAAATGGGCTATCGTCGGCTTCACCAAAGCGATGGCACTCGAGCTTGGGCCGAAAGGCATCCGAGTCAATGCGGTGGCGCCCGGATATATCAATACGCCCACCAACGCGGGCGTCGTTGCTGGACCTGCGGCAGTCAAGGCCCAGGAGGAGAGGATCGCGCTTGGAAGGATGGGCACGCCGGAGGAGGTTGCTGATGTGGTTGCGTTTCTGTTCAGGTATGTTTGGACTCGTGGACAATTGGGATCTCTAGCTCACATGATGTCAGTGAGGAGGCACGGTACATGACCGGCAGTATTGTCGATATCACTGGTGGAAGATGAGAGCGTGGTAAAGGTGAACGTCGGATTGAAATGCGTTCGTTGACTGAGGCGTGCAACGACGGTAGAGTGCCATCGGATATCGTGAGGTATGGTGCTTTAGTAGCGACATCAAGCCTCAGTCTACCAGCTCCCTCCAAATCTGATCCCAGCCGTCTGGGAGCGATGGCCGAGAGGAGAAAAGGTCTCATCCGCATCGTACAGTCCGCGTGGACCAGCTCAGAATCAGGGCTAGCACTTCCCGTTTCGCTCATGTCCCGGAATGACTTCTTCCGTTTCTTCTGGTATGTTTGCAACGGAGCACCATGTGTGATTAGCATGCTTTTCCGCGTCCCGCTGAAAGTTCCGTTAGAACGTCTTGACATAGTCGCCTCGCCGCACCTGCCAGACTCGAGGTTGGACTCTCGATCCGTTGATGACCAAATAGCAACACTGATGACTTGGCTTGCAAGCTGTGGCCTTCGCGAATAGCGAGACGCCACTGAGCACAGCTCGGTCATGCTTCAGCACCAGGTCCGCTCATTGTAGGTGAGGCGTAGGAGGTGACTGTGACGGTTTCGACCCGTGTATGCGTTACAGCAATCGTCCGTGGTCGGGCAGACGTTCCTGGCCCAAGTGTGTAGGTCAACCGTGAGACATCGAGCTTCGAGATAGTATGTATCACCATCATTGGTTGCGCCAAATCGAGGTCCTGCGGTAATAGACCAGAACCGGCGGGAGGGCCCATGAGGACTGCTTGGACCTCATTTGTCGGGAAAGTCGGAAAAGCAGGGCGAGTCGCTGTCGTGCGAGTGTGAACCGGGCAGAGGCCATATTCCCGTAGGATGCGTTCGCATTGCTTCGAATCCGAGGACAGTTCTTCTTCGTGGTTTGGCAATTGAATCGCATGGACAGATGCGATCTCGCCGCAGTTCCGTTCTAGAATCGTTCAGCGCGGAGGTCGTTGCAGACAGAGGAACAGGCATACCGTTGAGCGCTGCGTATTCAGCAGTACAGGCGAGTGTAGCGGGAGTGGGCGCTGCTTTTTGGTGTCTATCTGCTGAGGTTGGAGTCATCCCAGATATCACATCGTTGGAAGATTGACGTTCGAGGAGTCTTGGGCGAGCCGAAACCGGACCTGCCAGCAAGACGAAGGGGATGAGCTGTCGACCAGTCAGCTCTGCGGTCATGGTAATAGTGGTAACAGAATGCAGGCTTACTTGGAGGAACAGCATATCGCCAGGAGCGAGCAATGTGGTTGTGTGCTGCAGGGGAGCTGGAGGGAAAGAAGGGTTATACTCAGCTGCTGATGTCGCTCGCAGAAGTGGTTCAACTTCAACTCCTGAATGCTGGCTATGTGCTTGATGATATTCTTATCGAAATAAGTCCCTGTTCGCGGTTGGCAATAAATGTATAGTAGGTAGTACAAGGGCATGTACAATGATCTCGAGAAGAGCTCCACCAAGATGTGCAGTATGAGAAATCAGAAGAGGCAAAGGGTCGCAGATTCGGCGGCGACATCCTTATAGTCTATGCTGGCAGTGTTGATGTCCAGCGAAACAGCAAAGGTGTTGTCGGGTGAACATGCCGAGTTGCGCAGTGTATGGTCGGTCCTGTAGCGGCCGATAACGGCTGCCGGTCGATCGTGCACATTGCGGCTCCAAGCCATCCAAGGGTCTTCCGTTTCCATACTGATCGTAGTGAGACGAATATATGTAGTAACGACGTGTACTGAGTCGAAGATGGCGTGTCTTGAGGATGCTAGCCGTTGGAACATAGCTTCGGAAGATGCATCTGGTATGGCCATATCGCCTGTTGACTTTCTGGCAGTTCTGTATATTGATTGGGACGCCGTTGATGCTGTCGCTCTGCTCTCGGCACATCGAGTCATGGTTGACGCGTTCGGTAGTCTACAGCAACGAGCCGTTTCACTCAATGTAGCTGACGTTCTACGGAGGTTGCAGGGGTGTTTTGTTTCGAGCAGGGACACGTGAGGTGAGGTCTTTGGAGCAAGGCCATGCCAGCATCCAAACTCAATGACCAATCCCACCAACTTCTATACCTTGGGCGTCTCTCTTACTCATGTGCAGACGACACGTATCGTCCACCGCGTGTCTTCAAGGTGGCGCCCTTCTGGAGATCCTTTCTAAAACTACTCGGCGTCCATGGCAGACCGCGTCCATCCATCCGTCGCCCTGTGAGCCGCTGGCCTGGACTGGCCGCTCTCCGCTACACGCTCAAACCATCTCTCCGGCAACGTGCGCAGCGCCATATCTACCAGTATCTCGCGCGTCGGCATAATACTCCGCCGGCGACCCGATCTAGCAGAGAGCGATCACGCCCAAAACATGTGTCTGGCTCGGAACCAAACAACATGGCCTACTTGGGACCTGGAAGTGGCAGCAGTTCTGCCGGCTTGGGCTATGGCGAGTCGGGAGGGCGACGAAAGAGACTGGCAGGATACTTGAAAGCTGCAAAAGAGATGGGCCAGAACTATTTGGGAGGTGAGGGAGAACGGGACAATCACGATATGGTGGAAGATGGTCCAGGAGCTTTCCCCGATGCTGCAGTCATTCGCAGTGGCAATGAGGAGATGATACTGTTTCCCAGCTACGCCAGGAGACATGTGAAAAGTAAGGTGAGCTACGCTCACAGGGAGCATATCTGGCAACCGCCTACCGCAGATGCTGACAGCATGTAGCCAAACCCAGCGACTCCCGGTCAAGAAATCACCGAAGAGGAATACTGGCGGCGTGAATGGTCAAAGCAGGAAGACTTGAATGCTGTGGTCGATGTGGATGTGCGTGGCTGGATCTACACTCCGCACAGAGGCCAGAACACGAGAAAACAGCGACTAGTTATCGGGCTTGCAAGACAACTCTCTGGCCTGCCCTCGAGCGCCGCTCCGAGTCGCAATTCCAGTCCGTCCAAAGAATCCCGTGTCACGCAGCAGGAGCAAGAGCTGATTGCTCTGGAGGCCGACAACATCGTCCGCAAGGGTCAGCAGGAGGAACGTTATGCCGATAGAGGCCAATTCTCTGAAAATCCCGGCCGGTTCCTCGACGCCGACAGTACGTCTCTCAGTGACTCACTTGACCGCGGCCGCCAGCGTTCGTCCTATGCCAGCACGATCTCCTCTCAAGATTCCGATCTAGGCACCATTACACCAGTTCAAAGTCGGAACTCATGGCAGCAGCCCGGCAAAATGACCTCTTCAGAGCTCGCCGTAGCCAACATGCATCTCATCAACCGCTTGAAACCATTCATGGCGAACCCTCTGGCCAACACGCCCATAAGCGCATTCTTCTACAATGAATCGGCTTCGAGACAACAGACTGTATACACGGATTCTTCGGGACACTTCTCAGTTCGCGCTGCGCTGGATTTTGTGCCGACGCATGTGCGGGTGTTGGCGGGGGAAAAGCTGTCTGCGACGGAAGAAGTAATCGTCACAGCACCACATGGCGTCAGTCTTATCAGCGACATTGACGACACCATCAAGCATTCGGCTATCAGCTCTGGTGCGCGAGAGATATTCCGGAATGCTTTTGTGCGGGAGCTGGGAGATTTGACGATTGAAGGCGTCCGGGAATGGTACACGACCCTACACGAAATGGGCGTGAAGTTGCACTACGTCTCAAATTCGCCATGGCAGATGTATCCGGTCCTGACCAGCTACTTTAAGCTGGCAAACCTCCCACAAGGCTCGTTCCATCTAAAGCAATACAGTGGCATGCTGCAGGGGATTTTTGAGCCTGTCGCAGAGCGCAAGAAGTCTTCTTTGGATAAGCTAATGCGAGACTTTCCTGACAGAAAGTTCATTCTCGTCGGCGACAGTGGAGAGGCAGATCTCGAAATTTATACAGAAACGGCTTTGGTAAGTGCTCAGACTGCAATCGTTCGTGGATCTTCGCTAATTTGACACTTCAGGAGTGGCCGGGTCAAGTCATTGGGATTTTCATTCGTGATGTTACTACTCCTGTCCGAACAGGATTCTTCGATCCAAGCTCAAGCCCAGGTGGCGCAAACAACAATAATCGCGATTCTTCATGGAATCAGGGCGGCAATGCTCTCAGCAGATCCAAGAGACTCTCGCGGCCAAACGACATAAAGGACGATGATGCAGACTTGAAGTCAGCAATTGCCGCCTCGTTGCAGGACCTGGAAGAAGAAACGCGGAAAGCGCGAAGATCCATCAACCCAGATGCACTTGGCCCTGAGTCGTTCCATCGCCGGCAAGGAAGTGGAAGTTCGCGGCCGGCGCTTCCGTCTCGGCCGTCTCAGAGCTCGACTGCGCCAGAGGAAGATTTGATCGACTTTTCCGAACCCTCGACGGACGTTTCTTCATCTCACGCGCGTGTGCAGACATCGACGCAGACCAAGGAGCGAACTCATACGAAGGAAGAGCCAAGATCCGCTCTCTCGCCACCTCCACCTCCGAAACCATCCGCCCTTCGTAGTCCGCCATCATCGAGCTCCATTCGTAGTCAGCATACCGACGGGTCCATGAAACCACCGCCTCCGATTCCTAGAAAGCCTTCCAGCGCAGTCAAAACGCCGACTATACAGACACACCACCCCTCTCCTCTCTCGCAGGTGACGAGGCAGGAGTCGACGAGGAAGATCCCGCCACCGCTACCAGACCGACCACCACGAACATATCGAGAGCTAGCAAAGGACACACTCGCCAAAGCACGGCCGATGGTAGGTAGCTACTGGCAACAAGACGGAGCTCCGAGCCAGCCCAGGCCTCGTTCAGTCTATCACAACAGAGGCAATAGCCAGCCTGGCTCACCATTGTCGCGACCGACAACGTGGCGAAAGTCAATGGAAGATCTCAGCATTCCAGACGCCTCTCTCGGTGTGTCAAAGGTACCACATCCGCCCCCTCCGCGGCGTAACTTGTCCTCGATGCCGCGCCAGCAGGCGGCGAACCGCACGTCCGGAAGTGGTTGGGACGACAGCGACTCAGCGGCAAGTACACCAGGAGAAGGAGTGAGCAAGAAGGAGTTCTTGTGGAAACAACGCTGGGACCGCGCGAGGAACGTGCTGGAGCGGAACGGCATTACGGCACGTACTTGGAGAACAGGACAGGACGTGGCGGATGTATGTGTGAAATTGGTCGAGCTGGAATTACGCAGGATTGAAAAGGAACAGAAGCGGTCCGGATGAAGGAGAATTCCTACCAAACCAGCGTGGTAGTCAGGTAGAAACCGCATGATAGAGATATATGACACGCCTTTGCCGACCATGCACACTCTGCAGCAATACTCGAGAGCATCGTGATCAAGCTGCCAAGGACCTGCACGCTAAATACAGAGTTGAAGTCGCTAGGAGGTAGCTATTCGTGATCTTCTCGCTTTGTACCGTACCGAATTTAAGCTTTGAGGCGTTTGCTCCAAATAGATCTCGGCCCATGACGGTATATTCGAGATTTGCCCTGTCCGGCTCCGACCTGCACTCCAGCACGACAACATCTCCCACGAGTGAGTAGAAACGATGAAGGTTGATGAGAAACGAGCTCCCGTGGTTGACAGGTGACTTGGAGTCCGCTCGCATCTTCTGCTGCCAAGGACAGGTGGGAACATGGATCTCGAATTTGCATCCCGTCGGCGGTACGAGGGTCGCAGGCGCTAAAAACCTTCGAGGATTGAGCGGACTCAGCGGATGCAGACGTCCGCGAGCATCGCACTCCCTCTGTCGCTTGATATGCCGGCCTGAAAGAGAGCGATACCCCCGCGTGTTGCAGTGCGACCCATCCTATCCCCGCTGACCCGCGACTCTCGACCGCGCATCGCCATGAAGTCCGGACTATCCACGACGAGGCACGCCTCCGCGACCTCTACGACCTCCACGACCTCCACGACCGCCATCTGCACCTTCCTTCTCCTCGCCGCACCGCATGCCGCATCCGCTTTCTCACTCCCCGCCTTGAGATCGTACACATCTTCGAGGGCGTCGGAACTTCTATACAAAAGAGCGGATCAGAATGCGACTACAATACCGGCGGCCATTGAGGTAGCACCCAGTCAATACTGGGATGGCATTGGTGAGTTGTCCTGCGAGTTACATACCACGACGCGCCGCGACTGACTGCGAGTCCAGACGGGCCATGGTCATCTTTCCCGCTGCAGGTGGGCACTGCGGCTCAGAACATCAGAGTACAGCCCGGTACATCATCACCAGTCATCGCTACCATCGCCGCAGACGGATGCCCCGGCTTCTGGCCAGCGACATGTCCGGACGATCGCGGGTCTCTGTTCTTGCCGAACGAGTCCTTGACGTGGGTGCCGAACAGCATTTTCCAGATGGGAGTGGGAATCAACTTGGGCTTGGATACCACTTCAGATGCCGGCTTTGATACCGTCACGCTGGGCTGGCAAGGCGCCAATGGCCCAACGGTGCAGCATTCTACCATATTCAATGTGGTATTGCCAAATTACTGGATCGGCATCTTCGGACTGAGACCCCAGCCCTCTAATTTCTCAACATATAGAGATCCTCAGCCGTCTTACATGCAGCAGTTGGTCAACAACAATACCATCCCATCATTGTCGTATGGCTACACTGCTGGGAACCAATATCGGCTCAATCAGGTCTACGGCTCACTGGTGTTGGGGGGCTACGACGCGAATCGATTCGATGCGACTAAGAATATATCAATACCCATGTACCAAGACATTGATCGCGAATTGCTGGTCAACTTGCAAGCAATCACGACCGATGCCGGATCACCTTCGAATCTCCTGCCCGACGGCGCGATCGACATTCTCATTGACTCGACCTTTGCGCCGATATATCTACCGGAATCTGCGTGCTACGCATTCGAGAAGGCGTTCAATCTCACATACGACAAAAAGGATGAGTATTATCTGGTCGATGACTCGCAGCACGATGCTTTACTAGCGCAGAATGCCAACGTCACGTTCAAGATTGGGTCGCAGTCGAGCGACAACCCTGTGGACATCGTGTTGCCCTACAAAGCGTTCGACTTGACTCTCAAGTGGCCCGCGGTTACGACAAGTCTTACGAATCAATCGCGCTACTTCCCACTGAAGCGCGCCACCAACAGCACGCAATACACGCTTGGTCGCACGTTCCTCCAGGAGGCGTACATCATCGTCGACTACGACAAGTCCAACTTCACTGTCGCGCCCTGCGCCTGGGATGGGCAGAAAGTAGCAAAATCGAGCATCAAGTCGATCTTGCGGGCCAACGAGACAGCTTCAGCGAACGACAGCGGTTCTGGAACACCGACCGCTGCCATTGCCGGAGGAGTGGTCGGCGGTCTAGCAGGCGCAGCTCTGGTTCTCGGCGGTCTCCTCTTTTGGCTGCGAAGAAGAAAGTCGGGCGAGAAGAAACGCTTGGCAGAACTCGAGGGCAAAGACGCCAATGGCCTCGATAAAAACAGCAGCATAACCTCCAAGGACGGAAAACCACTCATTTCCGCTCCGTTCGGAGGCGAACTAGGAGGAGACGGAGAGATCCACGAGATGAACGGCGCGCACAAGCAATTGCCGCAGGAGCTGGGAGCGCCGTACCGTGTTGATCCGAACAAGCATGGGTACTCAGAGGTGGGAGGTGGTGGAGAGTTCTTTGCGCCGGCCAAGGGCGTGCCGGCGGAGATGCGGCAAGGGACGCCGATTTATGAGATGGCGGGTTCGGATGTACAGGAATTGCCGGCGTCGA
Source organism: Zymoseptoria brevis (assembly GCA_000983655.1). Lineage (NCBI taxonomy): Eukaryota > Fungi > Ascomycota > Dothideomycetes > Mycosphaerellales > Mycosphaerellaceae > Zymoseptoria > Zymoseptoria brevis. Next base: position 52,430 of record JYJE01000525.1, read on the forward strand.
CGCATCGACCGTCTATGGAGAAGCGTTAGGATGCGTTTGTTCAATGCTATTTTCGTACAGATATACCAGCCGATACTGGCGCTATTTATGGGTGGAATTGGAAAGATTCACTGCACGCCTGGAGTGGTTCACATTGTCAGAATTCAAAATGTTCAACGATGTTGGCACATAATTAATGTCTTTTCCGGCCTTGCTCTGGTGTTCAGATCCCGATTCAGATGCTCGAGTGCATGCATCCATTCAACATCGAGGCGCCCGTCAGGGCAGGCCCTGGCAGACGGTGGAAAATTCAAAACGAGAGACTATCACTCAAATCGTAAGGCGACTTGGTAGCAGGCGTAGTGGCAGTCGAAATTGTCGGCAAGAAACGGGGCACGACACGAGGCAGTGGAGCGTAAGGAGCTCGCTTCCTGGACTGCTTGAATCTCCTCGGGTCGAGCTTCGAGCCGGGTGGCCTGCTTGGACGGGAGTATGAACGTGGCGGTGGAACTTGTGCTTCATCGTCCTCAATGTCCTCATTTGCGGGACCGGCAGTAGTGGCGTGGACGATCATTGAGGTGTTAGTCTGGCGTTCAGAGGACGAGTCGTTGGAAACAGAGTGAGAGGTGATGTATTGTTGAGTTCCGGTATTGTATAATGAACCACCAAGTGTCGCGCGATCGGGACGCAGAGTTGTGGTGTGGTCGACCATCGAGGTGTTGGTCTGTCCTTCAGAAGACGAGTCGGCTGAAAGGGAGTGGGAGGTGATGTCCTGCCGAGTCCCAACATTGCAGACTGAACCACCAATTATCGCGCGATCGGAACGCAGAGCTGTTGCGTGACCAACCCTCGAGATGTCAGTCTGTCGTTCAGAGGGGGAGTCGGTTCGGGGGTCACTTTGGAGGGCGTGGGAAATGTTGTCAGGTGGAGTCCCGACATGGTACACCGAACCACCAAGCGTCGCACGATCGGAACGCAGGTGTTCCTCGCTCGGATCCGAAGTTGGCTTGAGTAGGGGCAAGATGCTCATCGTATCACTTGCGGCCTGTCGCCGCCTCCCTGCGAGTGAGGAGTCTTGAGTGCTCGTGCTGCCGAGAACGAACTTTCTCCAGAGGTCATCCTCGTCCGTAACTGAGTCTTCTTCGTTGTCGTTCGAGATGAAGATCAGACGCTCGGGTAGTTTCTCCTGCACTGCCCTTGCCAACGGCGACTTGAGGATTTCGGCCGCTGTGTAGTCGAGTCGCTCGACTCCACGGTTGTCTTGATATATGCGGTGACCCAACTCGTTGGCAGGCTCCTCGTCTGTGTTGAGAACCTCCGTCGGCTGAGTCAAATGCTGACTCGAAGATCTCACGGCAACCACGGAGGCGTCACTGGACTCGGTCTGCTTTATGTGCATCATCCGCTTCCATAAGAGCTCGTCGTCTTCGGCTTCAGATTCAGCTTCGACTTCATCTCCATTGCCCTCTTGCTCTTCGTCCTCCACATCTCTCGGTACCAGTTGCCGGGGTTCAGCTTTGCCATAATGTGCAGTATCCTGTCCGTCATCCAACATCGTTGGGTATGCCGGATGATCCATTTGTTGCGGTGACCACTGTTCTTCTGACGAGAAAGTATCCTCGATGGTAGGCAGACCTGGGCTACATGGCTCGCGATTTGTCAGGCTTTCAAAGGACGCCTCGGAAAAAGCTCGCTGACTTTGCTCAGCATAAGCTTGCACAGCGTCCGGAGGGAAACTTTCAAATTCGACCGATGAATGTTGCCGGTGCCCACCTGCTTGTGGTTGAAGTTGCTCAGCACCGACTTGCCCGTTGAATCGAGCCTCCGATGCATAGCTTTGAGCATCTAATAGCATGGATTCCTCGGAGAAAGTCGTGGAAGGTGGTGCGAGGCTCGGGTTGGGAGGTGTGCAAAAGAGACGAGACCTTTGGGTCTGACTTGCAAAAGCATCCGTGCCGATTCTGATGTGAATATTGTCATCGACTGGGACCGAATCCGGTTCGAGTACGGGTATCTTGATTCCGGCGATGTGTGAAAAGACCTGCTTCTCCGCAGGTATGGTCTTGCGTATGTGTTGCTTCTCGATCTTTCGCCTTTTACCGACACGCTCCTGCTCTCGATTCGATGGAAACTTCATCTGGACAGGCCTCGTGACTTCAAGTCCCAACCAGTCAGAGCGAGCAAGTAGCTGCTGACGAGCTGTCGTTCGTGTTGGCTCCTCATCAAGCGCGGTTCCCGATCGCGGATGCTCCATGATGCCATGTATACGGCCGCGTGGACGCGGCGCAGGTGTAGGGAACTGACGCGAAGTCGCCGCTTGTCCATGTCCCACCTTTGAACGAGCCACGCTCGAGGATTGCGAGCAAGACTGCCTTCGGAAGGTCTCTTCGTTGTGTATACCATTCGGGCCGAGCATCGGTGGCCGAGATTGTCTTGATGCAGAGCCCTCGCGCAGGCCGCCCGTCAAGGTAGGGTGTTCTCCGGCGCGGACTTTGGCGAAATGAGCTTTCTGCTTTCGCAAAATGCCATTGCCTTTGCCCTTCGCGGCGAACCGGCGACGAGTGCCTCCAGTCCAGTCCATCACATGGTCGGAATATGTTGTGAGAGATGAAGAGAATCAACGCGGACGAGCATGACAGAGGTGAAGTCGACTTTAAGCTTACCTCCTACTCCAGGCATGCGCACCTGCACGCTTCAAAGAGGTCGTGCTCTCTTGACGCGGAGAGACATTCATCTTCTCGACCGCAGCATTCATGCTTAGGCCACGAAATTACACTCGCCAAGTGCCTCCTTTGCGATCAGATGCGTCCAAGGTCCGCGGCACTACTTCACGTCGCGTACGAGCAATGCGCGCTGCGTTGGTGCCATTGAGCAGGTCGACATGTATGATCGCGCTCCCTCGCCGTCTGCAGGAGGGCTGTCTCAGAGCACTGCGCATCTGCCGCTGGACGCATCTCGACAATTGTGGCACTCCACCATTGCGCTCCATAAGGACTGCTCTGCTGCGCGACTATCACCTCTTCTCATCAGCACAGCTAGGCTCCAGATGCGGTATGAGGTCAGCTTTTCTGCAGCTAAGTCAGGAATGACGGCGTGTCCACTATCGCGCCAGTCGCGCTACAGCATCTCATTATTTGCGCGTATGCAGCCATTTCGCTGCGGTTGTTCCTGGAGGAGTGACTTCCATGAAATGCCACACGAGAGTCATTGGCATGTGCGATCGAACAGCGGAGGACTCACCGCACATCAGAAACCTGCTAAACGTGTTGCAGATCATGATAATTGTCAAACAGCCGTCATGCGGCGTCCAAGTTCAGCCGCATCACGGTCTGCCCGTTGGTAAAGCTTCGACTTGGCTGTCCACGCTTCGCGATACTACATATGATTACATGCATGATGGTTTTTGCTGCCTTCACGCCTTCACGCGACGAGGAAGCATCTACCGTATCGTTGGATACTCTAATGCTCAGCAGGACGACATTCGCGTGGCCATGTCACGACAGCCATCGCACGCTCGTTACAGAGACGACTTGTGAAGCGTACGGACGCCGACAAAACAGTCCAAGACACGATCCGATCAAACGTCGGGCTTGTACCCTTGTACTTCTCGTATCTGGGCCGGGTTCCTGCAGTGGAGAACTCAAAGAGAGCCGCGGAGAGCGCACTCGAAGCGTAGAAATCGACAATGCTGATACGTCATATCAACCATCGGTAAGAGCTCCTAGAACTACCCCGACTGGAGCTTCGGATTCGCGAATTTTCAGCTTCACCTCAAAGATGAAACGGATGCAGGCAACGGAGACGATACAATCGTGGTTTGTCATGTGGGAATAGTGGGACAACTCGTGGTGCTCATGCAATTCTTCTGCAGCGACTCGATCAATGCTTCCAACGGGCGCCTGAGGCATATTTCTTGCACTAATTTGAAAGTTTATGAGAATTCTGACTTCAGGCCGATCACCAATGGACCCAAACCCTATTTTTCGCTGGCTACGCTGTGCACGACGACATCCAATCTTTTCGCCTAGCGGCTGCATTCACCCAGAGCTCTGCCGTATGGAGCGGGCCCACCTTGGCCGCAAACTCACGAGGATGCACGCCAATGGCAGTTCGTTGATCGGTGCCTTGTGTGCCTTCGACTCGACGAGGATTTACCGCTTCGTTGAACGCCGTCGTTTGGCGATTGCCCGCGTCCGTGTCGCCGTTCTAATCGATTAAAACCGACCCACTGTTCCCTTCGCCCTACCATGTTTACCTTTTGTTCTCTCCATATCCCCTCCAGCCTTGACCCTCTATCCTCCCTCACCTCTTCCATCACCTTTCCACCTCTGCCGCCTGAGCTTTCAGACGACTTCGAAACAACAGCACATCCACACTCATATCACAGCTCCGCTCTTCATCCGACAACATGTCTGCTCCGGATGGACCTTCACTCGTGGTGCCGCCGAAGCGGCCCACAAAGACCTTCCGCAGAGTGAGCTCTCACGATGCCACCCTCAACTCGTTGAATCTGCGTTCGCCCACCGTCGTCGTTCCGCCGAAGCATCTCATGGCCCCTAGTGATGCTCATGAGACCGCCGCCGCCATGGAGCTCGCCCGCTTCGGCATCGAGGACGACGATTCTTCGCCCGTGGACTCTCCTTCTACACCCACCGAGACCACTGTGACCGACAAATTCGCCTATGCCTTTGATATCGATGGTGTCCTGATTCGCGGTGGCAGACCCATTCCGGAAGCCATTGAGGCGATGCAAGTTTTGAACGGCAAGAACGAATACGGCATCAAGGTTCCATACATTTTCGTGACCAACGGCGGCGGAAAGACGGAACAAGAGCGTTGCATACAGCTGAGCAAGCAATTGGACATTGAAGTGTCACCGGGACAATTCATCTGCGGACACACTCCGATGCGGGAGATGGCCGAGAAGTTTGAGACTGTTCTGGTCGTTGGTGGCGAGGGAGAAAAGTGTCGCCAGGTTGCCGAAGGCTACGGATTCAAGGACGTCGTCACTCCAGGCGACATCATCAAGGACAACCCGGATACCACTCCCTTCCGGAGTCTGACCGAGGAAGAGCACAAAAATGCCCGTGTCCGAAACTTTAAAGAAACCAGCATCGAGGCGATCTTCGTATTTGCAGACAGCAGGGATTGGGCTGGAGATCAGCAGATTATTCTGGACTTGCTCATGTCCAAGGATGGCTATTTGGGAACTCGTTCAGAGACCTTCGACGAAGGCCCACCAATCTTCTTTTCTCACAATGATGTCGTCTGGTCGGCATCTCATGACCTCACCCGTCTCGGCATGGGGGCGCTCCGCCTCTCACTCGAGGCCATGTTCAAGGCCGTCACTGGCAAAGAGCTCAACACCACAGCTTTCGGCAAGCCTCAGATCGGCACTTTCCAATTCGCCACTCGCTTGTTGAAGCAATGGCGAAAGGAGACACACGGCATCAACGCACCTCCCGAGACCGTCTACTTCGTCGGAGACACGCCCGAGTCGGACATTCGCGGGACCAACGATTTCAACCAGACGTCCGAGAACACTTGGTACTCCATTCTGGTTGAGACTGGAGTGTACGAGCCTGGGACGAAGCCCAAATATGAGCCCAAGTACACCGCCAAGCACGTGCTCGAGGCCGTGAACCACGGCATCGAGAAGGAAATGCAGCGCATCCGAAAGCAACAATTCACAGAACAGCTCGACCTCGCGGGCCACAAGCTCGAAGGCTGTGCTATTGCGGACCCAACTCCGGCAACGCAGAAGGACAACCCGATGGATGCCGCTGCCTCGGCATAATGCCTGTTTACACACACAAGGATTCAATCAAGACTCGATTTCAACAATTTGCATTTCATTCGGGATGGCGTATGGCAGTGCATAAAGCGGCATTCTTATGGGGAAGGCCTGATTGATTTTTTTAGATACCACCTCCGCGCGGTCTCAAGACGGAGGCACGCCAGTCAGGAACTACAGAAACGACGAAACGATGTTCCAGAGGCATCATGGTGGCGCTGAGAGAAAGGGAAATGGATTTTGCGAATGGCACAAGTTGATCGTTCGCATCCACATAGACAGCTTTCAAAACGATCAAGACGAAGGTTCGTCAACTGTTTTGTCTAACCATATGATGTCCTAAATGCCATGTGACGCATCAGATTCGGTTTTCTCACACCACGCGGGAAAAGTGCTTCACATCGACACCTCCGCAACGTCGCACCGCGTGAGCACAGTTCACATGCTCGAGGCTGCCATACCGCACGGGTGAAGTTCAATCTGACACATGCCCACGTCTCTCCACAGTCGCTGCAGCGTCCACATGGCTGAATCCTGAGGCCCACTGGAGAAGGCAAAGCGCTGCAGTCAAGCGAGGGAGCTGTCCTTCCTTGCTTTCACCGATTGTCGAGCACTCAGCCAATGAGAACCAAGGCGCACTACTTCATGACCTCAAGTCTTGGCTTGCGCAAAGACCTTTCTTTTCTGTTGAACCCGCTCCCCTGCGATGATGTGAGCCCAGAAATGGATCGTCCCGAGTTCTCATGCTTGTCCCGACTTCTTGCCGAGGACAGGTTTGCTCGAGCTCTGTTTCACGAGAGTGATAGAGAGCACATCTGCATGAGCTCCAGTTTAGGTTTTCCACAATGCAGTGACTACCGTACGACTGCATGAGGTGAGCTCTTCGTTGTCGACTGGTCATGCCACCGTCATCAGCGTTCAGAATCAGATCAGCGAAGAATGCAGAAAGCTGCCGCCTAATAGAGGATGAGCACAACAACTCAAAAAGCAATCATGCAGGTCTCGTTGCATGTGAACGATATTAGAGAGCGCAGAGCATGCAACAGCGGGCCTCCATGGTATATCGCGCAGTCCACGCTTAAGCACACCCGCCTGGAAGTAGTCAGCCGAAAGGCTAGCAGCATGCACTTCTTCATCATCGACGTGCATTAGCAAACACGGGGATGAATCTTAGAGCAGCAAGTGTCGGAAAGTAGCGCATCGTTCCCAGAATGGGATTTGCAAGGCCCTATCTTTTTAGGCCTCGGAAGGGCTTTCTCCGTACTAATGGATAGTAAGTCAGAATATGCAACCAGCGTACTTTCTGCCGCCTAGTTGGCTGTCAAAAAATAAATCAACTTCGTGCTTTCTCCTCTATGTCGTGCTCGCAGCAAGCTCACAGCAATGGTCGGAGACTCCACAGTGTCCATGACTCAATCACATCGGCCCGTCGAGATATCGTGCATTGATCATCAAATCTTCGACACCTCAGCCTCTCCACCTCGCAGTGTTCGCCTCTTTCGCGGCCATTTGTGCCAGGTTGGCTCCATTCGACTGTCCGCTTGCGAGTCGTTGTCCAGACGGCGCTGCTGTAGTGGCCGCATTTCCAATAGTAAGCCCGTTGCTTGTTCGCTTGACACCTCCAGCTGCAGCAGCGCCGTTGACCTGAACAGAGCTCTGCCGTCGATTGGCAGCTGTGAACTTTGACGGCGACCCTTGTCTAGCATTCGCCGAGACGCCATTGCGCAATGCCGTCTGGGGTGTTTCGGGAAGTGGTCGCGCCCTGTCCTTCAAAGGAGTCTGCTGTTGCTGCGAATATGCGATGCCCGTGCCTGAGACCGAGCCGGTGGTCGCATGACTACGCTTGACAGGACTCGGATTGTTGCCATTCACTGCGGGCGCAGCAGTCGTCAGCCGTGTCCGCGCTGCTCGGCGAGCCTCTTCCGGAATGCCAGGTCGTTGATGAAAGGGCAGATTTGTGATGAAGGGATGATGAATGGCCTCGTGCGGCTTCATCCTGCGCTCGGGGTCCCATCGAAGGCAACGAGAAACGAAGTCCAGGAAGGCTTCGTCATCAGTCTTCATTGCTTGAGACAAGGTCTTCGAACTTGGCCTTCGCCGTCGTCCCTTACTGCTGACAGTCACGCGGGGTTTGCCAACCGAATCGAAGAACAGCTTCTTCCTCGTTGATCGCTCCACGAGATGTCGGTCTGGTGGGCCGAATATCTCCATTATACAGGCAAGCTGCTCCTGCTCGTTTTCTCCGGGGAACAGCGGATAACCGGTCCACAGCTCGGCCAAGATGCATCCCAGTGACCACATATCGATCCCCAATCCGTAGCTGCTGCCGAGTATGACTTCCGGACTGCGATAGAATCGAGACTGGATGTAAGTGTAGACCTTTTCCTCCTCCTTGCAACTGCTGCCAAAGTCAATGACTCGGACATCGGCCTTGCGAGCTTCGCAAAGCAGTATGTTCTCAGGCTTAAGATCGCAGTGAATGATGCGCTTGTTCTGCAGGAGGACCAGGCAGGAGAGCAGTTGGCGAGAGAAGCGGCGAATGAGCGGCAACGAGAAGCCGCCAAAGTTGTGCGCTCGGATGAGCTCGTAAAGGTTGATGCTGAGACAGGGTGTGACGATGCAAAGATGCGAGCGGAAGTAGAAAGAAGAAGTGATCGAGAGTGTGGCATTGGCGCCATCGGGATCCTAGACAATACGTTAGCAGGTATGCAGAGATCAACCTTGAGAAGACGCGACGTACCCATTCCCTTAGACGGCTCAAGATGCCCACTTCGACCAATGCTTGCTGATGAAAGCGCTTCTTGTTCCTGATGATCTTAATAGCCACAATGCCTCCGTCTTTGTGATCAACGCATCTCACAACCTGTCCAAAGCTGCCTTTGCCGAGAAGGTCGACCACTTCGTATCGATAAGCGAGGTGGTCGCCCATGACAATATTGTAGTCGCCTCTTTCATCGTCGTAGCCGTAGTTGCCAGCCTTCTCCTTATCGCCGCCAGAAGTTGGCGATGGCGTGAGGCTTCCGATGATCTTCCGAGCACTCTTTGTACCAGTGAAGAACACCCCTTCCTTGGCATAATCGACAATCTCGCCACGCTCGAAGATGTTCAAGGTGCAATTGCGGTCGTGGAGTACCCGATCAGGGCTCATTGGCGAGCGCGCGACAGCTCGTCGCTTCAGCTCTTCGCTTTGCTTAGCTGCCGTGTCAACATCGCGGCGCTTTTGAGACAGCCGCCGCATTTCGTCATCGGCTGAGAGGTCGTCCTTGTCCTTGTTCTGCGCGGAGAACGTCGAACTCGTAGATACTTGACGACTAGGTGGAGCCTTGTAGTTTCCATTCCTCGCACCGAAGTTGCCCCAACTGCTGGCTCGATTCCCCATCTGAACAGGCTGCGGTTGCTCACCGTGCACGCTCTTCGTCTTCGGCGCTGGTGAGGCCGATGGTTTGTCCATGCCACCGAATCCATTCGCATTGTTCTTGACAGCGTTGGTGGGAGCCTTGCCGCGCAGCGAGTCCATACTTGGGCGTGCGCTAGTGGCAGTCGGGATCGCGGAAAGGTCTCCTGTCCACGTGGCACTGGCCGGTAGCTTGGGTGGTGGCATTTCTCCCAATCGTTTTGGAAATTGCATCTCGCTACTTTTCTCCGTAGGCATCGCGTCGTGTGCTTCTTTGGTCGCAGCGTCCGGCAAGTTGTTGCTTTTGCTGCTCCCCTTGCGCCAGCTCTTGGAAAGCTTCCTCCGCAGGGAGCTCGCACTGTTCTCCTTCTTTGTCTCCGACTGCATCGCATCCGACCTAGGGCTGTCGAACGAAGATCGTGACTCGCCCGTCTTGGTGGAAGCAGTAGTACCGCTCCGGCTCGCACGGGGACCAAGTGGCTTTGCGGAAGACGACTGACCGTCATCGAATCGACCTACACTGTAAGTATCATCATCACCACTAGCCCGCACCCGACTCCTGATGTATTCACCAGAGGCCTTTGGCAATGAGCCAGAAGAAAAAGGAGTGATGGCGTTGCGCTGCTGGTTCGAGGATGACGGTATTGTCAGTCCCATGTTCGCGAGATCGATATCACTGTCATCGAAGAATCGTGTCGCACTTTCGTCCAAATGCATCAGATCTCTTAGGGCGAAGTGGGAGGAAGCGCTCCGGACTGCTTTTGTCTTGGCTGCGGCCTCATCCTGCCGTTGATAAGAGATCGCCTTGCTGGCAGTCATAGGTGTTGACGGCGTCTTGGCGACACGCTTCGGTTCCGGGGTCGAGATCTCGGAACTGATGTTAGGTCTCTCGACTTCCTGACTGGGCCGCGACATCCCGCCATTGGATCCCGAGGATCCCGAGGCATGAATGGGCATCAAGTTGAGCGGCGGCAAGCGAAGCGGTTGCAGGTTGCCATTTTTGCGACCATTGGCATCGTTTTGTGGTCTTGCCGGTTTGGGAGCTGTCATGTTGACACTTTGTTCAATGTTCTCAATCGTATTCATGCGCTGATGGGCTCGAGTCTGATCGGTAGATGGCTTCGTACGCGTATGAGTGAATGAATTGCCCGTCCTCGCGGATAGTGGACCATCTCGATCATACTCCGATGATGGACTGTCTTTCATGTTCTGCGACGACCGCGAGGTCTTCAATGTGCCTGCAAAGTAGTGAGGAGCATCGATCTCTCGAGGACTCTCGTAAGCTTTGGGAATCGCAGGTACAGGAGGGACCATTTCTTCCTCGTCGCCGTACTGAGCGGAACTCGAATGGAGATTCCGCGTCTTCGGAGTGGGCAGACGGGATGTTGATGCTGACAAGGGCAACAGCAGAGACTGGAAGCTGGACTTCGAACTGAGGCTCACGCCACCTCCTTGTGGCCCAGAGCGACCCTCGGGTGACTCTCGAGCTGAATTCGGGGTAGAACTGTTGGCCTTCCGAGGAATGAGACTGGGACTTGCTTGAGTAAAGCGCGGCAATTCGAGCTTCAACGAAGGCACGTCCTCTTGGGGCATTGAAGGAACCTCCTTGTATGTAGATGTAGGCATCGGAGGAGCCTGCATCATTGAAAGTCGCTTCAATCGCCGCGCATCTGTTGGACTGATGGTTCTTGCACCGAGACCAGACGCTCGGCCAGAGATCGTAGATTGCCGCTTGCTGCCGGCGGACAAAGGTGTCGGTGCACGGTGTTGTGCACTCTTCGAAGCCGAGCGGCCTTGCGGCGGACTGGTAGCAGGCTCCGGCGGTGGAGCGTGGAAACTTTTGACCTTGTTAGCTCGAGACTGCGTCATCGCTGTCAGAGCAGAAGCGCGAGGCTCAGCTCCAGATGTCGGCTGCATTGTAGTGCGGCGAGAGGATCTAATGCTGTTCATTCGCGCTGTTCCCTCCTTTTTGCTCTCCTCGCCACTATCAGACACGGTCTGGCTGCTCTTCCTGTTTTCCGTCGTGTTTGCGATCCCGCCTGGCCCAACAGACTTCCGTGGCTGTCGAGCTCCGGTGCTGAGTGGTGGCGGTGCTGGTACCGTGGGGGGAGGGCCCATCGGAGCCGTACTCTGTCTCTTTGTCCGCACTGATAGGCTTCCAGGTTGTGCATTGGCAGCACTGGCAGCAATGGTCTCTTTCCCTTTCGATGAGCCAACCGATTTCGGCACCGTTGCTGCACTCAACCTCCGCCGTAGACTTTCACTCCGGTTCACACCCGCCTCATCTCTAGGTTCCAGCCTGGGTACCGGTGGCCTGCCACCTAGATTTCCAGCTCCGTTTGCCATGCTCCGAGCTGTACTCTTCGATGCGGCGGGCTCACTTCCCACCGTGGAGGACTCACTCAAAAGCGGACCATTCCCATCATAGTTAGCGATAGAATTTTGCAAGTCGTCAAAGCTCACGGAGGGTATGAAGTCGAAAGTGTCGGTGGTGGAATCGCCGCTGGAGGTGAGATAGCTACTATCGTGTCGGGAGGCGGTATTACCAGAGCTGAATGTCGACGGTTTCGTGGTCTTGCCGGAAGAAGATTCGTGTGGAAGGAATGTGCGTGAACTGTTGGTGGCATTGGACATGGAAGGAGTATGTAAAGCAGCGCTTCCGCTAGCCACTCTGTGAATGTGGTGTCAGCAAGATATGTTTTCCAAGCTCTGTTCGATTTTATGTATGTGCCCACCTCCTGCCTGGACTGGGAAACTCCCTAGGTCCACTGGGTACTCTCGGAGTGTCCCGCAGCGTGCTACGCCGTCGATGGTGGAGGGATGGACGCTGATCGGTTGTTGTTCTGGTGGCAGACGCCGGGAGGGTGGGCTTTCGGAAGGTCTCATCGGAGGCGTCCTTTCGGGCAGCGGCAGTCCGCTGGAACTTGCGGCGGTTCAAGGACTCGGCTGCAGGCGTGTCAGTGGACGAGGAGCCTTCGGAGGAATTGCCAGATCGCCGGGCGGTCAGCTCACAGTCATTGCCTGAATCTTCCAAGGCCCCGTTCTGTTCGCGGTCCAGGTAGTTTGGCGCTCGTGCGCGGTGTTGAAAGCGCGTCGATATGATGTCCATGTCGAGGAGTAGTTGCGTGGCGGATGCGGTGCGCTCGGGAGCAATTGGGGGTGTCGCGGAGCCTACCCAGAAGTCCACGCCGTATTCCACTGGTGCATGGTGATGGTCCGGGATGGATCCTTGACGCTCACGCCGGCGGTCGTCGATGCAGTGAAGCGAACGAGTTCGAGGGCAGTCCACATGAGCAGTCGGGTGGATTGGAGTGAAGTTGTTATCAAAATGGTAGGTAGGCACAATGATACAGGGCAGTCGAGTAGTTCCCCTGCCAGGATTGACAACCATGGAGTATCGACCAGCACTACAACAACAGAGTTCATTTGTCTCTGCAGGGGCCTGCTAGCTCGGAGGGTAAACAAATTCCATGTTGGGCGTCGCTCTACGACAATGGGAGGATTATTATTTCGTGTTATCATATGACACTTTTACAAGAAGTGAGAGAAGCAGTTGAACGGCCAACCGTCCATCGCATGCACCGAGGGACAGCAAGACAGCTCTTCGAAGTTCGTGCTCTCAATGTCCGACAGCAGCTCGCCGGCGCACAACCTGGAAGTGGTCGAGTCGAGATCCCGCATTGCGGGGCCAAACCCAAAAAGCTGCTCCCAAATTCGTCCGGTCTTGACTCTTGAACTACAACGAACGCGCTGGATATGCTGTTGTCGCCGCATCATTTTCGACTCTCGCTCATCTCAACCTCACAATCATGGGGAGAGATCCCTTGATTGCGCTCGTGGGGAAGCCCTCGTCCGGCAAATCCACCACCCTCAACTCGCTGACCGATACCACTGCGAAAGTAGGTGCGCCAGCCCTTGCACGACCTCGAGCGGTATTGTCTTCGACAAGCGAAACTGACATCTGCCAGGCAACTTTCCCTTCACCACCATAGACCCGAATCACGCGACAGGGTACTTGCAAATACCATGCGCGTGCTCGCGAACATCATTACCGGGAAACACACCTCCTTCGGCCGACCAACCGACACCGCTTTCTGCACGCTGCAAACCAAACTATGGAGTCTGTCAACAAGGTGTCCGCAGTGTTCCGATCGAGTTGCTAGACGTCGCTGGATTGGTACCTGGAGCACATCAAGGGAAAGGCCTGGGGAACAAATTCTTGGACGACCTTCGACATGCGGATGCTCTTATTCACGTAGTCGATGCCAGTGGCACGACGGACGCAGAGGGAAAGGCTACTCGCGGTTACGATCCATCGCAGGATATCGTCTGGTTGAGGTCAGAGATTGTGAGCTGGGTGTTGGGCAATCTGATGCAGAAATGGGGAGGCATCAAGAGACGGCACATCGCAGTAAAGGCAACGGCGGTCGAAACACTTCAGAATCAGTTCTCCGGATACGGATCAAATTCTGCGGTTGTCGCGCGGACACTGGACAAATTGCACCTGAAGATACCACTTCCGGACTGGGACGATGCGACCGTCGAGAGTGTGGTCAACGCGTTTGTGGACGAGAAATTTCCCACAGTACTGGCCTTGAACAAAGTCGACCATGCCGATGCCGACAAGAATGTTTCCAAGATCGCCAAGCAAGAAAAGCCAGAGCGAATAGTACTCTGTAGCGCCATTTCCGAAGTCTTTCTCCGCCGTCTGGTCAAGCAAGGTTTCATCCGATATGTTCCGGGATCCGAATTTGTCGATACGAGGGAAGATCTCATCGAACAAGGCGAAGAAGACGATGGCGGATTAAAGGAAATGGACGAGAAGCTCAAGACGAGGATTGAGCACCTGAAAGACATGGTCCTGTATCGTTTTGGAAGCACAGGCGTGAATCAAGTTCTCACTCGGGCGACTGAGGTGTTAGGACTTGTGCCCGTCTATCCTGTACGGAACATTGGCACCTTTGGAAGTGGTGATCCGGGTGTCGCAGGTGGCGAACGAGCTCCAGTGTTTCGCGACTGTGTCTTGGTAAAGAAAGGAAGCACAGTAGGGGATGTCTATCGCAAAGTCATGGGAGACGCACCGCTGGCGTATGTCGATACGGTGGGTGGTGTGAGAGTGAGCGAGGACGATGAAGTCGCACCAGGAAAAAACGATGTGAGTGCAGGTCTTCGTATTGCTGTGCACGCCATGCTGACACTCATAGATTCTGTCGTTCAAAATGGGTCGTGCGTAGATGCCAGAGTGCCATTACGACTCTGCAAGCCCAGTCTCGGCGAAGATGAGCATGTCTGAACTTCTTCAAGACACATTCACGACTGTCCCTCCGGGAGCCGAGACACGTGCTCCCTCCTGCACGACACGAAGCTACTTAAGAGGTACTCGCTCAATGCATGGAAATCACATCCCTCCTTCATATTGCCTCTCAAACCGGAGCTCGTCACTCGAATTTAGCACAAATCGTCCACCGCACGATCGACTCCAACCCACGTATAGGATCATGACGCCGACCTCGAACTCCAATGCGATCGCTGCTCCCTATCCTCACCCTTCAGCCATTGAGCCATGGACTCTCACCGATGGCACGGGAGGAACAGAGCTGTTCGTATCTGGGCTGCCTTCGCCGTCAGTTGGCAACGTAATCACTGTTCGACACCTCCTGCCCTGCATAGCACCTGGACGCTCGATCCATGACCAGGGTACACTCCCGAGCAATCAGTCGACCTTGCCAATGCCACCGACTCTGTTAGCTGGTTCGGAAAAGTTATTCCCGAAGAGTGATCTGATGCCTTAGCCTTACGTCGTACTGTTGCGCTGTTGCGCCTTAGTCGAGTCGGGGAATTGTCAACACTCAGTTTGCATGTTCTTAAGGGGTGGAGGAAAGGGTGTGCCGCTGTGAGGGCAGGATGAAGGCGGTCTGGACTCGGGTCAGGACTTATAAGGACGGAGGTATGGATGGAGGTATGGATGGGTTGCGCGTCGAGTACATATTGGCAATACAAGACATAATCACTCTCAATGCGTTCATGCCAATCGTCGACACACTCCTTATTGATCAACCGTTTCACGTGATGTTGAAATAGAACTATTCATTGGCCCCATCCCTGAATCCGCGGGGAAGGCGCGCCGTCTCAAAGGTATGCCATGCTCTCCGCAACACCATCAACCAACAAGTGTCCTTCATATTGAATTCGCGAAACCACGCTCTCAACTCAATTCGTCAAATCAGAACCGCACAACCTCACCAGCATCTCCTTCACAACCATGGATCCCTTCGGCGCCGAAGGCGAGCTGGTCAACATCCACACGGCATTCATCCAAGGCCAATACGAATCCGTCCTCTCCGACTACGAACCATCCTCCTTCTCAGACAGCAATAAACTCCCGATCCAAGTCCTCCAATACCGCGCTCAACTCGCTCTGGGACAACATTCCCAAGTCCTGGAAGCCATTCCCGCTTCCGCCGCAAAGCAAAATCCCGACCTCGCCGCCGTGCGGACATTAGCAACCTACCTCTCCAAACCCAGCGAGTCCGCCGTCTCCGAAGCAGAATCCCTCTCCGAATCCGTCGGCGACAACCTCTCCGTCCAACTCCTCTGCAGCACCGTCCTCGCCCGCGCGGGAAAACAAGAGCAGGCGATTCAACTCCTCTCCAAACACCAGGGATCCCTCGACGCCGTTGCGCTGATCGTACAAATACACCTCTCCCAGAACCGCACGGATCTCGCATTGAAAGAAGCCAAGTCTGCGCGGAGTTTCGCTCAAGATGCACTGCTGGTCAATCTCGCCGAGTCCTGGATCGGCATGCGACAGGGAGGAGACAACTATCAGAAAGCCTTTTACGTCTTTGAAGAACTCGCACAGGCTCCTTCCTCCGCCGCGGCGACGTCATTGGTGGCTCAGGCGGTAAGCGAACTGCACATGGGCCGCATGGAAGAGGCGGAGACGGCGTTGAACCAGGCCTTGACGCTGGAGCCGGAGAATAGCGCGGCGATTGCGAACAAACTGGTATTGGACACGATTGCGGGGAGGGACACGCAGGAGTTGAGGACGAAGTTGGAGAGCTTGGAGAAGGAGCATGAGATGTTGGTGGATTTGCAGGCGAAGAGGGAAGCGTTTCAGGCGGCTACGCAGAAGTACACGCCCAAGTTTGCGGATTGATTGATAGGAAATTTGGGACAGCGCGGAGGAGCCAGGGAGGATCGAAAGCGCGAGGACTACCTTAGGCCTCACATAGACGCACGTGAACCATGGTCTCGACCAAGACCACATTCATCTTCAATCAATGCTCAAAACCTCAACTTTGGCCCCACGAACACAATCAGAAAACACGCCACCCACAACCCGAAGATGAACGCGTACAACTTGATCCGTCCCCACCAGCCCTGTCCCTCACTCATCTTCCTCAACATACTCATCTTCTGACCCGCGGCGTCCATCCCCTGAGCACTCTTATCCAGTCCTCCCTCTGCTCTTGCCAGCACCGCCTTTTCCTCTTCTAGCGAGCTCGAGAAATTCAACGAGCTCTCTTTCAGGGCTCTTGCGAGACCCAGGAGCCCCGTGGTGAGAGCTTCCTGTTCCGTTCGATTATGTGACATGAGAACTTCCGTCTCTTTCGTCTCATGGTCCGCCGTCTTCCCCCCGAATAGTTGCTCTCGTGCCGACGTCGACGCTGCGGTCAAGTTATCACTAGCTTGCAACGGTCTTCTTGCTCGCAATTCCTGTTTCGCCGACTCATCCACCCGCGACGCTTGCGGTTCTCCAGAATCCAACCCATCGTTCAACTCCTTCCTCGCCGGCGCGTACGAATGTAGAATATCCTCTCCCTCCTCATCGTCACTATCATCATCACGCTCCTTCTCCCCTGCATCATTCAACTCCCGTAGTCGTGTATTTAGTCTCTTGATCAACTCCCGTTTCGCCTGTAAATCCGCTTGAATCTGTGATTTTTGAGGATGTGCGCGGATGGTGGCTGATTGTTTCTCGAAGGTGAGCAGCATGGCGCGTGCATGTTCGATGTTGGCGCCGACGCGATTGCGTTCGTATTGGGAGGTTTGTAGTCGGTGGTCGGTCTCGGGGGTGGAGGAGAGGAGGGTTTGGTCGAGGCGGGAGAGGAGGCGGTCGAGGGGTACGGCGGAGGACATTGTGCTTTGTGTATTGGATTATGTACTGTACAGTCGTGTTGGGCCGAAGGTCGAGAGATTTGCGAGCTTGTCGACGAATGATTGTTGGAAGCTCTAACGTTCACATGCGAGCACACTAGGTAAACTTGGTAAGGTAATAAGGTACCGAACAATCGGCATGCCGATCTTTCTTGAAAACTCCCGTTCGGTTTGGGTAACGGGAGTACACTTATTACTGTTGGCGACGTCTTTGACATGGAGGATGCTGTTGTTGGACAAATATAGGAGCACCGACATTACACTTGGACAAGAATTTCCATGTCGAGAGTCCGCCCGAGACGACGAATCAATTCTAGAGCTCTTAGTACCGTCGCTAGATCATCAGCGCCGTGTGAACAGAGATGGTACCTGTAATCACATGGTGCGAATTCCCGAGTCGTCCCAGAAGACGGTCTGGATCAGGAAACATGTGGCTCGCGTTGCATCGCTTGCTCACTGCACTTTGTATGGCGGGGCGTGAGACTGACGAGGGTTAGAACTAGAGGGGTCGCTCGAAAACTTTTGGTTCTTTCCAGGTTCCCTTTTGAATGCTCCTCCGTTCAACAACTCACTTTCTGCCTCGCATTCGTCCTTTGCTCTCTCACTCAAGTCGCACTTCCAAACCTTTCCAACCTTTCCAACCACACTCGACATACCCACTCCGTCGTCCACACTTCACAATGGCTGAGATCACTCACCCCACGATCAAGGGTATCGCACCTCTGTCACCCTCAGTCATAACGAAGCGACCTACTAATGATCCTTCCTCCTCGCAGATGGCTGGTTCCGCGAGCAATCCGACATGTGGCCCGGCCAAGCGATGACCCTCAAAGTCAACCAAGTCGTTCACCACGAAAAGTCGCAATACCAAGACGTCCTGATCTTCGAGTCCTCGGACCACGGCATGGTCCTCGTCCTCGACAACGTGATCCAATGCACCGAGCGCGACGAGTTCGCCTACCAGGAGATGATCACCCACCTGGCCATGTTCGCGCACCCAAACCCGAAGAAAGTGCTCGTGATTGGAGGTGGTGATGGAGGTGTTCTGCGCGAGGTGGTCAAGCACGAGAGCGTGGAAGAGGCGACCTTGTGCGATATTGACGAGGCGGTCATCCGGTTGAGCAAGAAGTACCTTCCGGGCATGAGCGTGGGTTTCCAGCATCCCAATGTCAAGGTGCATGTGGGTGATGGGTTCAAGTTCTTGGAGGACTACAAGGATACTTTTGATGTGATCATTACGGACTCGTCGGATCCCGAGGGTCCTGCGGAGAGTTTGTTTCAGAAGCCGTACTTTGAGTTGTTGCACGGAGCTTTGAGAGAGGGTGGCATTATCTCGACTCAAGGTATGTCTTGCAGAGTGAGGATGTTACAAGGCGCGAAAGTGAATGCTAATGATCCTGCCAGCCGAGAACCCATGGCTCCACCTCAACATGATCACCGAGTTGAAGAAGTCGGTCAAGACCGTCTTCCCAGTCGCCGAGTACGGCTGGACCACGATCCCGACCTATCCATCCGGACAGATCGGATTCATGGTCTGCTCCAAGGACGGAAGCAGGAACGTCAAGAAGCCACAGCGTACGTTGAGCGATGAGGAAGAGGACAAGCTGTTCAAGTACTACAGCAGTAAGATCCACGAGGCGGCGTTTGTGTTGCCCAAGTTTGTGGAGCAGAAGTTGCGTTGAGCACTTCATGGGTTGGGCCCGGAGGACGATCGATGGGATTGCAAGATGGATATTGGTAAACATTATCAAAGCTGAAATATCATAGCCGTGCAAGGCAGATAGAGTTACGATTGAAGAATGGACGGCGTCTCGATACTAAACCATTGCATCTCCGTGCAGGTTGTTATTGTGAACATCGCGAAGTCTCCGCTCTCGTCGGTGCAAATCAAGTTGAAACGAGCACGCGTTGAGCATACACGAAGGGTACAGTAAGGTGAAGTGTCAACAAATACGAAGCATGTGATGAGAGTCGGAAATCGAGGCAAGAACAAAGTGTCCATTTCGCAACATCATTAACGCCGTATGCTTGCTATCCAAGAGAACGCTCAAGCCATAACTCGATGCTTCGTAGAGATTGTCCACTCCTCACGAAAGTCCAAAGCCACAGTACCAGGTAATCCTCACGTCGAAGCGCAGCGGAAACCGTTCGAGAAGCGCGTGTCAAAAGAGTTCGTCGTCATCGGTTCGTGGTCGTGGAGCATGTGGAAATCCTTCCTAAGCGCCGAAAGGGTATCATCGAACAGGGTTGGTGGTGGTGGTTGGTTGAGGCATCCTAGTACTTGAGGATGATGTACCTGTGAAACAAATGTTAGCGCTCTGGTTCTGATTCGTGATCCGAGCTCAGCAGAGTAACATACAGAGCGTGGATGATGCCGGGAATGTAACCCAGAATGGTGAGGAGGATGTTGATGAGGAGGTCGGCGCCGCAGCCACGCTCGAGGAACACTCCGATTGGGGGAATGAAGATGGCGAAGATGATCTTGATGATGTCGCTGTTGAGTTCCGTTAGCCATCTGTCTTGCGCGCGGTGTTTGTCGTCTGCTGTCATCTTCGCGCTCAGCTCCGACCTTGATGACGGGTAGCTTACCTTCCGGTGAAAGGCATGTTGGCGGTGTTTGTGGTTGTTTGGATTGGTGGAAGTTGTTGCTGTTGTGAGAGATGACTTTCGGTTGTTGTCGTTAGGTGAAACGAGAGAAGGAAGAGGATGAGAAGCGATGCGACAACAAGATTCTTTAAACAATGACGGCTGAGCACCAGCCAGCGTGACGTATCACCCCTGCCTCTTCTGCCAAGTCATGGGAATCCGCGATCCGATACGCAAATACATCCACCCATCCGCCCATCTCCCAGCAAACGACCACATCTTCCATACAATCCATGCAAGACTATTCCTGCTCCTCGGAATCATCTCCACAGACCATCCGTCAGCCACGGCGCCACGTTTCCATTTCTACAGCTCTCGGCGGTGATGCTGCCGTGCGAGGCTTGGCCATCAAGACGCATGGCATATCTTGTCTATGCGAGACTCACTGGTTCTGCCGTACGAGATCCAAGCTCTTGGAACCCCCCGGCGCTGCATTTGACGTTCTGGAGACTCGCGGCGGGTGCAATGGCCAGCCGAGACCCGAGTGAAACCTGCTCATCACGTCTTTCGACTAGGATGGCTCGGGCGCTGATTACGTCGTTTCTCCAAACAAGACTCATGCTGAGGGATTTGTCCAAGGGCAGATCGATCCGACCTCTTGCACGGCCACAGTCGTTTGTCGTCGCTTCGTGGCGCAGTCACGGCTCCGGCTCCGTTGTTTGAAGATCACCGCCGTCAAGTCTTCTGTGGCGCAACAACGCGCGGCTCGTATGATCGACGTGAGATCATGCTTGCGACCATTGCGTGTGGCTGAAGGTGGTTGTCGACGAGGGACTCCTTGACATTTACGACATGGCAGCAAACCCGTCAAGGTGCGGTGTGTCTACGGTCGTTGCCTCTCACGGTAAAATGATGCACCATCCACCATGTACTGACCATTGGCCGTGTATCAACTGAATCGTGCTGCGGAGAGGTGTTTCAGAAGCCGCCTCTTTGGGTCATCGTTCGACTCGCGATGAAAGTTCACGAATCCTCATTGAGAGTATTAACATTATGACCTTCGAACAGAGTCGATCTATCTGGGTATTCAAACTCGCTGATAACAGCACAGCTCCAAACTCCATCTCAACCATCGTCTTCTCAAGACGCTTTTCTGTCCATCTTCTTTTGATCAAAAACTGAACAATCCCGACCTTTTCTTTCCAAAGGGATACACTACAATGGCGCTCAAGAATAGTCCGACTGTAATGCCAATCGCAACCTGGATCACCGAATAGCTCACGGTCAACGCGGTGCTGTCCTGCGATGCTGTGCCGGGTATCACGGTTGTATTGCCCGTGATTTGGTTCGCGGACGAAATGCCCGTGATCAACGAGCCATTCACCGCCAATCCTGAAGGAACTTGCACAAAGATTGCAGGCAACATGGCCGCAGCCGCCAGACTGTATCCCAGTCTCCTCGTCTGGCGCACGTAGACGGATTCGTTGTCACTTGCGATGCCTTCCTCCGCCGCCTTGCCAGAAAACTTCCGACTATCGTGGCCGAAGACTCGTTTCCGGAGAGACCTCCACTTCGGACGAAGTCGGTCTTCCCAAATATCCAGACAAAAGTTTTCGACTGTGCCGCCGAGACGAGAGTAGAGGTTCGCCATGACGCCGATGACGAGCGCGCCGAGGGTGTTGGCGACTTGTGAGTTGCCGGAGAAGCGTTGTGAGGAGAAGTAGTTGACCACGTAGCCGGCAAAGGAGATGACCATCATGATTGGCGCTTGCTTCCACTTGGCTTGATTGATGATGATTAGGCACATGGTGAATCCCGGGACGAAGAAAAAGCCCCAATGGCCCGGGAGCGGCTTGGAACAGGTCGTGGCCGAGGTGGCGTTGGAGTCTATCATGCCATAGATGGCGGTGCCGATGGTGATGCCGAAGCCGAGAAAAAGCGAATAGATTATGGCATAGACCATGCGGATACTACCAGCGACCATGGAGCGAGATTGCAGCTCGAGGGATGCGCAAAGCACGGTGTAGCCAGGAAGGATGAGTGCAATCGAGGATTGAGCGAGAGCCGAAAAGCAGAACAGGTCTCCACCACGAATGCTGCCGAACGCGCGAGCGAGGAACGACGTGATGACCGTCGCTGCGATCTCAAAGACGTTAGCATAGAGATCCGACGACGGCGCGACGTAGAGTTGGAGGATGCCCAAGATGCAGCCGAGGAGGAATGAAATGGGAAGGTCGATGAGTCGGGCTTGGAAGGCAAAGGGTCCCACGCAGACAGCAGCCAGGCCGAAGATGGGGATGCGGGCGAGGCGGTTGTGTTTGTCTTTGCGGTTGGTGATTTCCTTCAGTCGGCTCATGGCCTCTTCGACGCCGAGCCGGTCGTGCACCTGCGAAATGTCTGTCAGCACTCATCAACTACGGGGCAGATCCTGCGATGCAACTCACCACTTCCTTATACACCTCGTGCACATCCCTCAGCTTACCCAGGTCTAGACCTTGCGCCACCTTCACCAACTTCACCTCACTAGTATGTGTATCCCGATCCTCAAACGACATGATCATCGCTCCAGGAATATACAAGAATTGCGCATCCGTCTCCAGCACCCTCGCACTCATACGCATATACTCCTCCAACCGATGCGTCGGAGCACCATACTGCATCAACGCCTTGCAGATCTTGGTCAAGTACTTCTGCCGCGCGATTGTCTCGCCGATATGTTTCGTGATGCGGATCTCGGCATCGAAGCGAGCGCGGCTAAGGCGGTTGATGGCCGCTTTCCCTTCACTGTTGAGTCGTTTGCTGAGGGTAGGGCGCTTGCTGGCTTCTTGTTGCTGGCGTTCTTTCAGGCGCTGGGTGACTTGTTCGCCGAGACCGGTGACGGCTGGAGAGCCGAAGCTGGTGGTCGATCCGACGAGCTGAGCGAGAGATGAAGTGGATTGATTGTTCTTGGAGTGCTTGTACGAGTACCAGTGGCGACCGTTGGGCGTGGATGTGCCGGACTCGGGAGGCGAGTGTTGGGGTGTGGACAAGGCGCTATAGTCGCCTTTGAAGTGCGGTTTGTGAAGTCCAGGCGATTGGAGACTAGGGGATGTCTGTCCGGTGCCACGTTGCTGTTGCCCGTACAGCTTTAGTAGGGAGCCCAGGATGCCTCCGCGGTACTGCTGCGGCCGAGGAGCATAGTCTTCCATAAAGTCCATCTCTTCGGTCGGCGTCACAGCTCCGGAACGCTGGCCGGAATGAAGTCCTGCCTCGAAAGGCTTGTCAAGGCCACCGCGGGCGTCGGTGTGTCTTCGCACGAGTTTGTATGCCTCGTGATTGAAAGACCTACCTTGCCGCTGGAGTGGCTGCAGCATGCCCGACTCATCATCAGACCCATCAGATCGGTCGTGAAAGTCCTGCAGAGGAATATCGCTGGTCTGTAAGTCCGCCGGACGACTGCTTCGTCTTCGCGTTCTCGAATCCAGAGAGTTTCGTCTCGAACTCGGCGCTGACAGAGCTTTTTGATCAGACTCCAGCCGTTTGCCTCGCTCAAAAGCCTCCTGCGCTCGTCTTTGCCGCACTGCGCGTAGACCATCTTGATCGGGCCCTTCCTCAATTTCGACCTCGAACTGGGACGTCGGCTGGACATTACGCCTCATGGCCGGTCTGGGTCGAGGGACTTGAAGATCTGAGTTTTGTAAACTGAAGGCTCGGTGGATCTGTTCTGTTTGTTGCAGTGAGAGTTCCGGTATGTATGATCTCGTTTCGTTCGTCAGAAGCAGATCGCCGCTAGAATCTCTGGTGTGCTTCCGAGCGGGAGTACTGCTCCCGCTGAGCTCCGGACTGCCGGTAAGAGGCGAGTATTCTTGATCCATCGTATCGATCCAGCTGGTCCGTTTGCTCTGGCCTCGAGAATCGGTTTCGTCGCCATTTCGAAATCCCACTCGCTTCTTTCTAGAATTTGCCGCTTTGTTCACCGGCGTACCAGTTCCAGTACCAGTCGCTGTTCCAGGTCCGCTTGACTCGGGAGTATGTTTGGGCGATGCTGACATTACTACATGATCGGCGAAAGGATTGACGATTTCCTCCGCCGGCGTCAAGTCTGTTGGAGTGCTCATGGCGTCCTATTGCTCGACGAGTATTCGTTTCGAGAAATGCTCACGCCAGCCAGGCCGTACAAAGGCGGCTCTGATCGAGCAAGCGTGGACCTTCCAGATCAGAGTATTGGACAAAGGAATGTATCATTGGCGTTCCGTTCTCGACTCCGCGCTGCACTCAAAGAAACGAGTAGCTCACTACACCGAAATATCGATGGGTGGCCAAGGAAACAAATCCAGCTTGCAAGCACAGAGAACAGGCCAGATACGCAGATGAAGTTGCTCGATGCCCGTGAACTCGCCGACTCGTCGATGGAAAAAAATCAATGCACTGCTAGAGCTGATACTAGCATACAGCCGAGGGTGTTAATAGAAAACAGGAGCGAGAAGAGCGTCCTAGAAGATAAAAGAAAGGAATACATCACGACCGTTTCTCAGCACGAGTCGTGATACAAACCACCGCTGCTCCAGACGTGCTGCTGTGGGCCTTTCTGAACGCAGCTACTGTGGCGGAACGACCAGTGGCCAGGTGAAGCGGTGACCCCGACCGAATTTGCAAGACGAACGGATCCATTGCACTTATCGGACGACCCACCAGGAGAGCGTAGCGTGAATCGCTCCTTGGGATCCGAACATCCGAACCTCTGTTCTGTGGGTTCCAAGAGCTTTGCGTCAGGCACGGCAGAGACAAGCATTCCTGAGCGGATCACTTTCTGCTCGTTGGTGCGATTGTGCAATTGATAGCGAGTGGTGGTCGACGAGTGAGGTGGAAGCCGCAAGCCACACGATTTTCCGGTTCGGTCCTTTTTCCCACCGCTTGGTGTCTCAAAAAGACTGATACGCAACTGGGATTTCCGTCTTTGTGGGACTTTCAAGACCGCGTCAATTGTAAACACCAAGAAGCAGATCATTGCAAGCGTCGCCGGAGTGCCGTGTCTCTGTCCATTGTGATGGAAAAGTGGATTCTTGATCGACCTTGATGGAAAAAGACGCAAATCGCGACATCGATCGACAACGCCGGACGTTGGACAATCGACGAAAGATGCGAAACCTTAAGAAAAAACAGAGTTCTTCTCCCGCGGCTCTAGAAGAATGATTGGAAGGGGTCGGACGCGTGGCGTGCCTGGGTGAGCCTTCTAGGTTTGCTCAACGGCATCGAAATAGATAGAGTGCATCAACTCCTGATGATGAAAGTAACATGTGAAGATGACATCGTATTGTTGTTTTTTCCCGAAGACAGAAGAACAACGTTGACGCTGCTTCATGCTATGCTCCCTCGCTAATTCGTACGTGCTCCTGCCACTTCCCTATGATGATGTAGCGCTGCGTGCGCCCATTGGAAGAAACGCGAGATCGACTTGTCAATTGCCAAAGCGTTTCTCGCTCCCATAGCCGCTATCTTTGGCGCTCACGCTGACAACTTCTTCATCGTCGCCCTCGAAATCAATATCGTATTCAGGGTCTTTGCCCTCTCCATCGTCATCAATCATCGCGCCGTCCGGACCATCACCACCAGTCCAGCCTTTCTGCTCCGCTGCCCGTGTGTTCCAGCGGAGAGTCCTCGAAATGCTATCGAACCATTCCAGCGGCTTGCCCATCACCGAAGGAAAGGGATATTGGGATGCCCGAACAACTACCTCGTCACCGCGTCCGAGTTCGATGCGGCCTTTGCCATCGAAGGAGACGAACGCAGTGCCACGTCCTGTGGATGGTATGGCAACCTTCAACGCCATGTCATCGTTCAACAGCATGGGTCGGAAGGATAGAGTATGAGGACAGATCGGTGTCAAGAGAATGGCTGGGATGTCCGGATGGACTAGACTCCCGCCAGCGCTGAGAGAGTATGCCGTACTGCCGGTAGGCGTACTCAGTATGATGCCATCCGCAGATATGCGCGTGAGCAGGCTGTCGTTAGCGTACAAATCCAGTGAGGAAATGTACGAACTCGGCCCTCGGTCGATAACCAGCTCATTCAGCACCTCATGTGTTTCGCCCTCAATCTTGGCTTCTTCAAAGTCGTTGCCATACACGCTCGTTGTGGTTGAAGGACTGGCCGAGGATATGGCGGATGGAGGTGTTGCTGTCGACGCCGCAGACCGATATACAGTACATGTGAATCGCATGCGAAGGTTGACACGCATGCCATGATCTCCCATCACCCGGTTGAGCTCGTCCTTGTACTTTTCGAAGTCGAAGTTGGTCAGAAAGCCAAGCGACCCGAGAGAGAACGCCAGAACAGGTGGCACGATGCCTTGGAATAACCAAGATGTGAACAGGACTGTTCCGTCTCCACCCAGAGTGATGACCAGATCAAACAACTCTGGTCGTTCCAAGCAAATCTCGGGTGTCCAAAAGTGTAGCATGTCCTTGAATCGTTCATTCTGAGCCAGGAGGGAGTCGTGCTCGAATCGCTTCGACTTCTTCAACTTGGAGTCAACCCACACATTCACACCCACGTCTTTTCCATATCGCGGCGTGGCCAGGAGGAATTCTGCCAGCTCCCGTGTGAGCGTGACTAATGTGTTGTCCCGAGCCTTTGTCACAATCATCACATTCTTCACTGCTTTGCGTAAAGGTCGTCGCTGCAACTGTTTTGACACCTCTCTCACACCGGCCGCCGTCTGCATGAGACGGGAATGTGATAGCTGATCATCAGCCTTGATCTCCTCTAGCACTTTTGCAATGTCCACCGCATCTCCAAATCGCTTGTGAAAGTAGCAGAACGGACTCGTCAGAGCGTCCAGCCTCGCATCCGACGGCGTGTCCGAGTACATATCAAACTTGCTCTTTGTAGCGCTCAAATCCTGCGAGTCTCTGGACCGCCTTGACCGTCGTTTTTCGTCCAGCTCCAGTTCTGCCGCCGCTTGCGACAAGAGAACCTGTGGTGTGGGCATGGGGATTTTCGCGGCGCCTGTGGAGAAGCGGCGTGGTGTTTTGTTGTTCATCCGAGGATATCCTCCACTCCGATCAAAGGATTCTCGTCGAATCGGTGTCTTTGACATCGCTTCGGCCATGGTTGACCTTCCGCGATTGTCATCGCCAGCCCGCGGCGTTTCCGGGCACGAGTGGTGGTCGCCCATGATGCGAGTCTTCGTTTATGACGAGGTGTATGTGGTCTGGTCCGTGAATGAGCACCCTTGTTGTATCGTGGTCTTGTATCTATGCCTTCCGATGTGGAATCTTCAACTGGGAGGAGAATGTTCGAAACCGGGCCGGGCGGAAGAGCAATTGTTATCGCCGCCAATTCTTGCGCTGGTTCATGGTGGTCATGATTGACAATGCGACATTGAACGCGACGAGAAAGAACACGGCGGAAGGACGACGAGGGTGAAGATTTGCTTGCTGCGGGATGTCGAGGTTGTCCGGCGGAGAAGTCGGGACGAGCATCGGCCCATTCCAAGTTAATGCTCCGAACTCAACTCATACCTTACCTCCGTACCTAGTCGCCTTTCGCTCGGCTGCTTCTTCGGCCTGCTAGAGATACATGCACTCTTTATTACCCTCCGTCGTATGCGATTGCGCCGGGTTGTGGTGTGCAAGTGAGTTGGTAACTTTACAGGGCTACCTGGATATATCCCAGCAAAACGGTACGTGCATTTCAAGCATGTAAGACCGATCGAGATGGCGACAAGGGAACGACAATCGAGAATCGACCCGGGACTTTGGTCGCGGTCACTGCGATCACCGCAGACAATAACTCCTCAACCCACTTCCCTTCCAACCCTTACTGAGCCTGCTTTGATACCTTCGCCTCTACGCCTCTCTGCAACGTCTTTCCGACATCATGCTTCTCCTGAGCCTTGGCCTGCGCCTCTCGATCACCCGTCAGACCAGCGACAGCACCACCAACAGTACCGGACACACGGTTCATGACACCAGTTCCGAGATCGTTGAGTTGGCCGGCGGCTTCCTGAGCCTTGCCTTCCTCGTTCCTGCTCGCAGCTGCATCAGTCGCCTTTTCGCGGTGTGAGCGACATTAGAACCAAGTGGATGATACTCACTGCTGCCGTCCCTCCTTCTTCAACCCATCAAGACCCAACGCTCCGCCTACAAACTCCTTTCCGGAGCCGACGGTCTGATTCCAGTTGCCTTCACTGCGATTGGGATCATTCTTCGCCACGCCAGAGGCTGATATGGAGTGGCCTCCGATGTTGGCGCCGGCGTGAGAGAGCTCCTCTTTGGTTTGAGCGACGTCTTTCTTTTCTGATGATCATGTCAGTTTGGCACAACAGTAGATCGTTGTTCGGATGGTACGTGCGTTCTCCTCGAGCTTGGTCGGTGGTGTTGCCTGTGAGAGAGCCAATGGCGCTTTGGACTGCTCCTGTCGCACTCTGCTGCGACGTTAGTAACTTCGAGCATTTGCTGTGCAGATAGGGCGCGTGCAGCTCACGTCGACATATGACTGAAGAGTGGAAGTGTCTTTGTCGGTCATGGTTGCGAGAGCGTCGTCGGTTTGCAATAGACTTTGCGGAGGGTTGAAATTCGTCGATAGTCGTGAGGCGAGATATACGTTTTTTGCGAAAGCATCAATGTCGCTCGTTCTTCCATTCAGGCTACTTCATCATGTTACATTCACACCTTCCTTCCCTGTGATCTGGGATCGCTGACAGGGGGTACGTCATTGGTCTTGTGGAAGGAGCACGAGCAGCACGATGGTCCACGTGGATTCGTCACCTCCCTTCTGTCGCTCAAATTGCATACACCTTGTCCAGAAGACGCCATTCGTGCAGTAGACTTTGAGTCTCACCACGGAGGTGCAGTATTGGGCTTCGTCACTTTCTGCGCCGTGGGTGGCCACTTGAACCACACTACTGAATGAGGCCATATGACCATTGTACCGTGACACAGAGCGTGGTGACCATGATATGGCTCGTGATGAGAACAGCGACAAGGTAACCAGTACAAGAATGTCCGATGTCGTAACATTTCCGCCACATTACATACAACAATCGCGAACATACTCCTATTTGTGGCTGTCAAATCGCTTAAATCGCCCGGCTCATAATTTGTCTCTTGCATTTCTTTCGTTACTTTCAGACAGCTCACTGCCAGAAATCATCCCCGTTCGGCATAATCATGAAACCGTCATTATGGCTGCTCGCGTTCGTCCAGTCTGCAGCGAAATCCTCCGAGCTGCTTAAACCCTCATCAGTGCTGAAAGAAAGTACACTAGCAGCTTGACCGGTGCCCGAGCTAGGCCCGGAGCTTGCGCTGGTGTTGGTCTCTGTAGGACAGAGAGCCCAAAGATCGGCGTTCCAGGCAATGGAGTTGTCGGCGAGGGTCGCCAACGGAATCGTGTTTGGTAGACTCATGGGAGGGGTGTCGAGAGCATCGACTGGAGGTCCGCCGTAGCATGCGTCGAATATGTTCGTCTGGCCATTGTCGAGACTTCCAAGCAGCTTCTCCCAGTCAGTTGGGGCCGGCTCGGTCTTGATCGGTTGGACGTTCTGAGATTTTGCGGGCTCTGAAGCAGCGTCGGGCTCATTGCCAAAGGACAGGTAGTCTAGATTTGGGACAGCCTGCGGGAGGGAGCGAGGCTTCGGTCTAAGCTGTGGCGGCGGCGCAGATGGTCGTGGAGCTGCAGTGGACGTTGGACGACTGTACATGTTCGCTGGACTGCGAGCAGGCTCAGATCGGGCGATTGCCGGCAGCAGTGCTAGCTGGCTCTGCGTCAGGACGCTTGACGGGTGGAGGCAGATGGTATGAGCAGTCGCTCTGCGGCCACCGTCAGAAGCGTCAAGCTTGTCAGGTTTCGACGTGGCAGTAGCGGTAAATCGAGAGGCAATCGCTTTGAGTTGCTTTCTAGTTGAGGACGGCAGGCTCGTGGACTGTGCCGTCAATCCACCATCAGAGTTGTGGCGCGAGAGAGCTGGAGTCTTCGCTTTCGGCTTGACCACCGGTGGTGGCAGAGGCGCTGTCTGTGCCGGTACTCCGATGAATAAAGTGGCCACGCGCTCGAATTCGGCTGCGCAGGATGCTTCAGTCTTGTTCAAGACTTGAACAGCAAAGGAGATCATCTTATTGTTATCTTTCAGCATTTTGGACCCAGCGTCCAATCCCAGTCCTTGGAACAGCAGACCGAACCCGGCAAGGACAAGGGTTTCGTCGCGATTGAGGCAAAATGTAAAACTCAGACATCTCTCGTCCAACAGCTGCACAATCTGTATCATGTGCTTGCACGAATTGCCCAGCGCGATCATCGAAGACGACGACCGCGAGCCAAGGGAAGCACAAATGGCTGGTCGGTGGATCAACGCGCGAATGTAGTGGTAAGTCAGCGACAACAGTGGCGATCGGCTGCTGATGGTGCCAGTGCTCGGTTTGTCCTGGGTGAATTGTAGTCGTAGATGAGGTGGCAAAGCGGTGCTCCAGGCATCCAACTCATCGGAGAGCTCACTGAGCTTCCGGAAAGACAACTCATACGAAGTCTTGGCTGGATAGACTTCTTCGAGGACTTTGGACAGGATCTGCGATGCGCGGAAGAGAGCCAGGGCGCTCGACAATTTGGTTGATTCGCCAGGAAGAGTGGGTTGAAAGCCATGATCTGTCACGTATTCGTCGTCGGCATCGACCGGGAATTCGCAGCTGATGTCGTCGTCCTTCAATTGTCTGGGAAGACCAAGCACGACGGCAGTGAAGCAATCGACGGTATACAGCGTCCAGAAGACCTTCTTTCTCGTCTCACACATCAATGTTCCCAATGCAAATCGTTTTTGAGACTGGTGCAGGCCAAGACGTGCCGACAAGCTGAAAGATAGGCCTTTGTAGGTGAGAAGTCTGGTGAGATCGCCTTGCTGCACGCAAAAGATTTGTGCTAAGATGAGTGCTTGCAGTGTGCTCATCGAACTGTCAGTGATGATCGAGGCCAGAGCAGCTTTCCACTGTGCCTCGAAACTTTCCAAGTCGCCCGATGCCCTCGATCCACTTGAAAGAGCTGCTATACCAAAGACGAGGTTTAGCTGTGCAAGTTCAGACCTGTCCGTAACAGCGTCGCAATCAGCAACGTAGCGGCCGTACAAGGTCAAGAATGTCGGGCGGTGAAGAACTGGATATAGTGGCGCCCACTCCTGGAAGAAGATGTTGATAAGCTGGTCGGAGACTAGTCGTGGAGGCGCCTTGAAGGTGACGGGCGTCGAGGCGGCATTAGTAGACTCTGGCGTCTTGGGAACGCCAGCAAAAAGCGCTCCAGTATTGATCTCGCTTGCCGAACGCCCATCTTCCTGGACTCTGTTTTTGAAAGCCTCAATGAACGTCCGACCGCTTGACGTGCCAGTAAAGTAGGAGTCGGCACCAGCATCATCGAGGAGATACGGTGACTGCTGAACGTTGAACACATCGTCCTTGGATGGGGATTCCGTCGCTCGGACCGCCGACTTTTCAGATGGCGTTGACTGTCGCCGCGACGATGTGATCTGTATGGAGTGCGCTGAATTGGGAGATATCCGCGAAAGCATGTCAATCTTCTCGTCCTTCTCATCCAACAGGTCCTTCAGCTCCCTGACCTCGGTCTCCAACGCGCGCACTCTTTCCTCGAGCGACTCTGTGTATCCTCGAGGGAATGCTCTTCGACTGAGCTTGTCGCTCGTTTTGCATTCGAATCCGACGTTGAAGCATTGCGAACAGCACGGTCGGACACCGTCACAGCGGATCTTCTTGCTTCGACATCTGTCGTGTAACACTGGTCAATGGTGGTCGGATCGTTCGGTCAGAGGGAGACTAACCTATCGCAGGCTTGAGCAATTCGACTCTGTGCGTTCGTGCCGACCTTGATGACCTTCATGGGGAGAATGCCTGGCATGTTGGCGGGGTGTGAGCAGATGTCCTGGCTCCGATATGACGACGGCGTCCTTTCAGGCTCGAGCCCTCTGGCCGGTGCTCTTCGGCCGTCACACTCTGCAGCGTACTGTAGATATGCAGATTGTGATTGCGTCTATGAGATGGAAAAAATATGTCAAGGGCTCGAAAGAGAAGAGTTTGTGTGAGCCGACGGATCGATCCAGGACTTTCGCATAGACTGAGGTGTTGGAGCAGAAGGTTGTGGAGACTTCTCAATCAGTTAATCAAGGGCACCCTGCAGGAAGAGCCAGAATCTGGGGAAACAGCACGCTCACTTCACTGCCCTGATCACTCCACACTCGTCGCCTCTCACACGATCACTTTTGCGGAGCAGAGCTAGCAGCTCTCGAGAAATCTCATTGGTGGGTCGAAGCCGATAGAGTTGGGGTCGTCGCCCATTGGAGAAGAGATCAGCTTGAATCAGCCCCGATCAGCGAATCACTGGTGTCAAACCTTCCCCTGCGCCGAGAATTTGACGATTGTCGACCGGAGCTATGGTCGAAGCATGGCAGGGCTGCTTTGGCGACTGCAATGCCTGTTGCGCATCCATACATACGCGCGGTCCTGCAGTCGTCATGTAGTTCCATCCCATGATAGTGAGCCGTAACCTTCCGCATCCTTGGACGAAGTCGAACTTGGCGAACAACGATGTGATCACTGATGAGCGCGATGATCATGATGCTGGGGCATAAACTCTATGCGGACCAAAGGCGGGGCAGATGTCTTCCAGCTTTTCCCTATCGCCTGATCTTATCGAGACCCCACAAGGGAGATGCGTTGATGCGTTGAACTGTACAGCAGCAGTGCTTGGCATCTTCTTCGTACAGTATCTGAGAGCACTAACCCGACGTTTCTGTCGGCGTCTTGTTGACAAAATCCCATGGTTGTTCTGCCGTGGCGGGTGTGCGTATACACAGTGCGAAGTGCTGGTGAAGAAGTGCGCTCGCACAACTGCAAGACCCTCCAGTCTTTCGACGAGCAGCGAGCGTGGCGTAGAACAGCCTGGACTACCCCACACAAATGTCGGAACAAGCAACAGGCTTTGGAAGATACAAAGCTACTGTGTCCGAACATTGCGGAGAAAGTCGCGCTCACGAGAAATCATAGGAGCCGTGGGAATCCTCTTGCGGTGGCTCTGACATGTCACCTGCAAGGTAATCCTTGACCACGGTAGATTCTGCGAGCTCCAATTTCTGCACGAGTACAGTCAGCTTCGCCGCGCAGCCAAAAATGGTCAACGGATCGAAGCTGTGAAGCGGCGCTCTCGGCTTGTCGGATCTCCATCTGTGCCGATCCGAATAGATGCAGACGTTGTGTAGGCATAGCGCAAACGACAGATGCACGGTAGGTGCTATCAGGGGTGAAATAAGAAGACGGTGAACTCACCTGCCGTTCGAAATCCTCATATGCTGTTTCCAACAGCCCAAACTCAAGACGACGCAGCTTCGTCGCAAGCTCGTACTGCGGCTCGCCAATGTTGGTGGTATCACCTCGTGGAAGGCTCTCGATGCCTTCCTGCGTGCCATACAAGACTTGTAATTGGTCGTATACACGCTGTTGAAGGATTACGACAGCTCGAAGGCGATATACATCCCAGAGAGAGGACTGGGACAGTTTTCGGCGCAAATCGCGAGCATCAGAAAGCGTTTCTCCTTGGTATGTGGCTTCCACTTCTTCTGCTCCGTCGACTGTCCGTGCGAGCTGGAGTTGGAAGCCATCTTCGTGACCGACGCAGAGCAACCAGATGAAGTCGCCGGTCCAGTCGATGTCACCGCTCCTGGACTTGTGAGTCTCGCGCCCCACGGCAGGTTGGTCACTCGTATCGATGATTTTGAACCCAGGGGCACAGTCCGCGAACTTGATTTTCGAGATCTTAGAAGGGTCCTCCTCGGGAATAGCCAGGCTGAGGAACAGTGTCTCCGCGGACTCCATGTCTTGGTCTATGAATCCATACGAGAACAACATCCTACAGCCAATGGTCAGCAGATCGCCTTCCGGCTTGCAACAAACAGAGACGTACTCGCAGGCGCCTTTCCTGATGACAGATTGTCAGCACACACTTGTCAACAGTGATCTAGATGACATATACGTACTCGTCGCCATAAGTTATGGTAATTTCTTGAGCCTTCTTGACTTCCTTGCCCTTCATAAGCCACAAGACATAGTTGCTAAGACTCCATATCAGCATCGATGGTCTCAGACACATAGACTTCACTCACCCATTTTGACGGTCGTAGAATGTATTGGTACCCTCGCCAGCAGCATGGCTGGCCAAATCCAGACCGGGGATCATGCAGTTGCCATGAAAGTCCAGAGCACGGGAGCGGAAGAAGGCGTCGACCTGCAACCAGTCGTCGAAGCTTATGTGCTGCTGCACGATTTTGGACCATCGAGTCTCTGTCGAGCTGCAGACTAGGTCGTACTCTCGCCGGAGACTCTTCAGCTTTGCAGATATCGCTGGAGCTAGTGTGGTTCCAACAAGTAGACTCAATTCGTCCGGAGTCCAGAAGGTCGGTAGATGCTCGCACGGAAGTGTTTTGACGTAGCTGTGCCACTGGTCAGTAATACGGGAGGTGAAGCGGGCATTCTGTTCTGGAAGGAGATCGTCTCTACTCACTCGGTGAATGCGCTGTGAACACCAACTTTTTCTGAAAGATGTGGGCAGGACATGGTGGCGTTGAACAAAAGAAAGGTAAGAATGGCTCCGCGAGGAGTCTGAGGAAAGAATAAGAAATCAGCTCTTGGCTGGTGACAGTCGGAACGGGCAGACGAGAGGGCGGGCCAGATAAGAAAATGTGGACAACAGCAGACGGCCTGCTTCCGCTGAGATGCAAGAAATTGGATGTACCTACCACACCAAATTGGCCCAGACTCTCAAGCACTTCTCGGAAATCGCGGTCGAACAGTGCGTGTTGTTTTATTGTCTCCAAAGAGAGTACAAGATCCTCTGCGATCGCAAGAACTTCCAGCGGCATCTGGCTCGAATGCGGCGAGGAAAGATCATGGTCGGCCAGTAGTCCAATGCCTCGTCCCGGGACGATAGCAGGCGCGGCGTTGGTGAATTTGATGCCGCTCGATCTCGCCCATTGGTGCGTAGCTTCGAGGCCCCAATTCAGCCAGCCCTCCTCTTTCCCTCTGCGGATGAGCATTGTTCCAATCGGCTGCTGGATGGTATAGTCCTCATTCGAGGAGAGGGAGCAGGGAGCAAGGACCGACGGAGGCCCACGAAAGTATCTTGACCCCTTGACCAGCGTGATCGGTGAATCAGCAACACGCTTTTGACAGTGTACAATGATCTCGTCAGTACTTCTCGATCGGTGTTCTTTGACTTGTCCGTCCTCTTACGTCGTCGGGGAGGTAATCCAGGACACTCTTGCCGACCCTTGACATTGAGTCGACGGGGCGGGCCGGCAACCGCTCCTTCCTCAGTTGCCAGACAACGGATTGTTTGTCCCGGATTTAAGGTTTGAGTTTACACAACAACCTGAAGCTCGACATTCCCATAACAGCAACGTCAGGTCTCTCTGCATTTCTAACCACGATACATCCTCTCCGCTCGAGCGTGTGCTTGTTCTTTCCTTCTCCTCAACCACCGGACCGTCGACATTGATACTTCATCTCCCTCCCGATCCCGTCGTCATCACATTTCACAGAGCACTCGATCGCATTGAGCCATTGCATTCACCGACACTACATCGTTCTTGCCGTTTCACAAAGCAGACACAACATCGGGACACCCCTCCTCTTTACAGACTGAAAGACTTCACATCAAGACTTCACATCATCAAGGAAGGCGCTCTACGAAGACATGCCGCACTCTCCCCGCTCCTCAAGCAGCAGAGGGGAAGTGCCTTCCGTGACCAGCTATGGCCAGGTGATCGAGTACATCGAGAGTGAGTCCAATCAATCGCATGAGTGTTCAAATACATCCCGCCGGGACCGCATTACTAACATGGCCATTGTAATCTTTACAGATCGACTCTACCTCGCATCTTACACCCACACCCCCGACGAAAAGACTCCCTTCCCTTACCCAGCGCCCAAGCAGTCTCGATCACCGAACAAGCGGTCTTCTCGAGCACACGCTGGTCCGCAGAGCGCCTCCGGATCGATCCTTTCTCATCCTCCGCACTATTTCTCGATCGACCGAACCCTCCTTTACAATGCCTTCCATGCCGACTTTGGTCCACTGCACATCGGACACCTTTACCGCTTTGCCGTACAATTACACGAAGTTCTTGGGCACCCAGACAATGAGAACAAGCCAGTAGTATTCTGGAGTCATGCGGACTCGCGCAGTATGTGCAAAGCCTACGATCGATCGAGCGCGGACTAACCAGAGTTTCAGGTCGGGCAAATGCAGCATGCATTCTTGCAACATACATGGTTCTAATCCAGAATTGGCCACCACATCTCGCTCTCGCACCCATCGCCCAAATGGACCCGCCATGTATGCCGTTCCGCGACGCTGGCTACAGTCAGGCCGACTACTCTCTCACAATTCAAGATGTGGTATATGGTGTTTGGAAGGCCAAGGAAGAAGGGCTGGTCGATCTAAAAGAGTTCAGCTTGGAGGAGTATGAGAAGTACGAGCGCGTGGATATGGGAGACTTCAACTGGATATCACCCGACTTTTTGGCATTTGCATCACCACAACATCAGCCAACAACAGTGATCCTGCCCACCGATCCGTTATATGCACAGCTGCCGAGATCAGTCTCGGCATTATCCCGCGACAAGACAATTCCTCAGCCTTTCAAGAATGTGCTCGGACATTTCGCCGAGCGCGGGATCGGCTTGGTCGTTCGATTGAACTCTGAGCTCTACTCTCCAAGCTACTTCACCGCACTGGGTATCAGACACATGGACATGATCTTCGATGACGGCACATGCCCAGCATTGAGCATTGTGCGGAAGTTTGTCGACCTGGCTCACAACACGATCAACAAAGATCACAAGGGTATTGCAGTTCACTGCAAGGCTGGACTTGGCCGAACGGGGTGTCTGATCGGCGCTTATCTGATCTACCGCCATGGTTTCACGGCGAACGAAGTCATTGCATTCATGCGATTCATGCGTCCAGGTATGGTGGTCGGACCGCAGCAGCACTGGCTGCACCTGAACCAAGGAACTTTCCGAGAGTGGTGGTTTGAGGACACTCTCAAGCAGAAGATTTTGGCGTCTATGCCTCCAGCAACACCGACCAGAATTCAGCGGTCTGCAAGCCGACGAGTGGCGAGTAACGGCCAGACGTTCACCCCTCCAAATGCTGAGCGCCATGTTGCAAGCCCACGACGGGCGTTGGGAGAAATTACCAACAACGAGGCTTCCGCTACGGCATACAGCTCTACAGAGGATCTGAAGAACAGCTTGGGGGTTGCGGACGAGAACCTTCCAGCGCCAACTCCGGGACAGCCTCGCAAGACAAACAAGATCTATGGTGGGCGACGAGTGATGACCGAGAATCAGCCATTTGACGTCAAGCCAGACAGTGGAAGCGTGAGCGTACAACGAACCCGAGTTGCTCGTCCCAACGAAAGTGAAGACGAATACGCTCTTCGTATGCTCGCTCGCAAGGCTAGCCAGTCGCCCGTCAGCCGCAGCGGAAAGCGAAGAGCTGTCTCCTGCACGACCACAACTACCACTACGACAAAGTGGGATGTCCCAACCGACACCAGCGACTCCGAGAATCGACCAGAAACGGTCGACGAGATGGAGACGGCACCAGTCGCCGCGACACCCTCCCGTGCCAGAACTCCAGGCGCTCGCAGTGGTAGTGGAGTAGGAAGCTTGAGCGTCGGCAAGCGCTCTTCGCCGATCCGTCGTAGCACCGAGGGCAAGACCAGTGTTCGCAAGACCAGCGGCAGAGTCGGCAGTGTCGGAGGTCCGCAAGCCCTCCGCGCGCAGAAGAGCTCTTAGTGCGGCAGTTGATGTTTGCAGGACGAAGGGTCATCAGATTTCGTATTCATGTCTCGGCTGGTCTTTCCGCACAGCGCTATGATGGGAGTGTTGATGTTTCACGGTTTCGGAACGGCATGAGAAATGGGATGGGAAAGCTCGGCGTTTTGCGTTATTTGGTCTGTTCGGGTGGATGGAATGGACTTCTTCTTACTTCTTGTCAATTCGCGCCGATGGAGGGATGATCTGTGTGGTAGAATTGTCCGTGGTCGATCAATACTATACTTGTGACAAGCATACTCATTCCTCATTCAACATTGATCGACTCGTACTCTTCCGTGCCATTACCACTGGTGTAAGTTGCGAGAGCCGCTTGCACATGAAAGCCTTGGCGTATTTCTTGTACTCGCATAGTGAACAGTGCGACTAGAGCGTGCTGACCACACGTAGAACGATCTCATCAGTTGAGAACAGCGTCGACCAAGCCTTCATATGGCAACTCAAGTGAAGTGATATGCTGGCATTGGACATCTTGGAAGGAGTGAGCTTCAAAGGGCATTGCTAACAAACGCAGCAGCATGTGGACGCGTCGTCCACGACATCAGATTCTAGAGTGAATGAAGTAGGAAATGGGACAAGGGAGGTTGAGAAACCTCACTTCATTTCACTTACTTTATCATCTCATTCACTCCATTGGCCTCATTCACTTCATCATCTCCATTCACTCCATCGTCCCTATTCACTTCCCGTGCCAGACTCGACACAGACAACTCCGCCCTTTAAGTATCTGCTTCTTCCACCCTCTTGCACCCTCTTCTTGACACCAACCTCCAACTCCAACACACCAACACACACTCACACCACAACATCTTTCAAGAACCACACACCAAGATGCAGTTCTTCATCATCGCAAGCCTCGCCAGCACCGCTCTCGCCGTCGCCGTTGAGAAGCGCGGTCCAACCCACAACGGCGTAGCCACCTACTACCTTCAAGGCGGCGTCGCTGGATCCTGCGGCGAGTACCACGGAGACAATGACTTGATCGTCGCCATCGCCCAATCTGGCAACGGTAAGTCCGCCTGCATGTTCCGCTTTCCTCTCGCCTGTACTGACATCTTTCCAACAGCTCTCTGCGGTCAGACCGTCACCATCACCAACAGCGGCGGAGGACAAGGCAACAACGGCGTGGGCACCACCATCACCGCCAAGGTCGTCGACACCTGTCCCGGCTGCGACGCGGACCACCTCGACTTGTCGGTCGGCGCTTTCAAGGGACTCACGGGCGGCGCTCTCGATCCCCCCGGTACGTTGAAAAATAGCGCGGTGTTCGATGTAGTGACCATTTCACTGACCCATTGCATCACAGGCAAGTTCAACATCCAGTGGCACTTGAACTAGAGAGTGCTGTTCTCATGGTATTGATGGTCGGAAACGAGCTCGAAGCTGGACAACGGTGAGTGAAGATGGCGGATGAGTGAAGTCGCTGCGGCAGATGGCTTCTCGAGTACCATGGATCTGATTTAAGGACTCGTAACGGCAGGCGTACGTGGCAGACAGGTAAGACCGCGGTACTGTGCCTGCTCGAATGAAATGCTTCCGAAACCACAGTGAGTTCCTCTCCATTTCGTTGTCTCCAGAGGTCGTGATCTGTCTTTCATTCTGCGGAACGATCATAACGGGAGCATGGTATTGTTGAACAATCCCGTGCGGCGACGAGATACCGGCCCTTTGACCACCGTCCCAGTGTGAAACTTCGTCCGTAGACGAGACGTCCAATTGACAACCGGATGTGCCTCGATGATTGTTTTCCCAAAGTTCCAGTCTTTCCCTCATGTCTCTACCACTGCGGTCGCTCCCAGACGCCTGTAAAGATGGATCTGATACCTCATATTCTCCAGCTCAATCGAATACTTCAACCCAGGTGGAAGTCTGAACCATCTCGATTCGTCCTCCAGCAGCTTCTCCCACTTCACCGAGTCTTCAGCACCGTCCAGGTCCTTCTTAGGCGGTCCAGTGAGTGTGAAATCCAACAGCCACTGCATGGGATACTTCTTTTCGGCGCCATTCATCGAGACGGTGGAGTAGCTTCCCGGGCTGTCGACCACCAGGAGGATGGTGTCAGGTCTACAACTGGCGGTGATACGTGTAAGCATCCGCTGCGTCTTCGCCAGGGAAGTCGAGTAGAGCTCGTTTAGTGTGAACATCATCGTGATCAGATCGTTCGAACCAAAAAATTGCTGGCAGTGTTCGTTGTCGGTGATTTCGAGAGCGTCCTGCTGTTGGAAGGTGACTTTGAACGCGTCTGGAAGGAGGAGGGGTTCATTAGCTTCCTTAGCTGCGGCGGAAGCATACTGTGACAGCGGAGGAGCATTTGTGACAGCATCATGAAGCGCGGTGACAACTGGACCCCAAGCTGAAATGTCGAGAAATGTCGCCTGTAGTCTTGGGAAAGGAGTGTCCTCCAGACTCGCCCACGTAGCCAGAGCTACGAGCTCTGCGCCGGCTCCACCACCAATACAGAGGACCCTGAAAGGAGACTCTTCATCGTCGTCGACATCACTCTTTCCGCTGGCGATGAGATCTTGCACATCGAGAAGAATTTGCGTGTAGCCGAGTGCTCTACTCGGACTCCATCGTCCAGCATACACGCGCAAGTACTCCTCATTGCCGAACGCAGCAGCAAAGTCTCGGTTGAAGAGGTGACCTTTGACTTCTTGAAGAGTGGTGTTGGAGTCTTCATTTGAGGGATCAAGAGCGTCGCGGAAGATGTTTAATGCCTTTTGCCGAAGTTCTGTTGAGACTGCAGGAGCAGGTGGTGCGACAGGCGTCTCCTTCGCCACAGCCCCCTTGGTCGATTTCGACGGCCTCAATGGTTTGGCCTTCGGTCCTGAGGGCAGCTTGCTTTTACGGACCATGTTTGGGAGATGTCCTCATGACATCGGTCTGGCGATTGGAAGTTTGTCTCTGTACTGTTGAAAGCATTCAGGCTAATTCTTGATGCCCTGGACGAGTTGTGCTGCAGAGATGAAGAGCACCAACATGTCGAAGGTGATGTCAAAACAGAGACCATGGATTGCATAGCAAAGGACGACCACAGATGTCAGAGAATATCTGGTAAGCCTGGTTGCCTCGTCTCGAGGCTCTCTTGCTTTGGCCGAAATCGCTGAGGGGGCCGGCGGGGTGCTCTGTTTACTCCCAGCTGTCGATACATTTAAGAGAGAGTCATATTTCACCACTCTCCGACAATCTAGCACCATCTTGCTGAGGGATATCGTCAGACTCGAACTGCACACCGAACAATTTTCACCAAAACCCAAACTGCCAAAATGCGTCTCCCGTACATCCCAGACGACCCTCAAATGTCCTCACCCGAAGACCAAGCCATCGTCGAACGCGTCAAAGAACGCCGCGGAGGTAAACTCATCGCCCTCGATAAAGCCCTGCTTCACGCCCCTCCAGTCGCCGATGGCTGGAATTCCTTCCTCAAAGCCATCCGCACACAAACCACGCTCCCCGACTCCATCCGCGAACTGGCCATCTGCCGCGTTGCGACGCTGAACTATGCGCACTACGAATTTGAGCAGCATGCGCCGATCTTGGAGCGGAGTGGGGTGTTGAGTAAGGAGGTGATTGAGAAGATCAAGGATGAGAAGTGGGATGGAGAGGGTTTGGATGAGAGGCATCTGGCGGTTTTCAGGTACACGGAAGCGATGACTAGGGGGATCATAGTGAGGGATGGACTGTTTGAGACGGTCAAGGGGTTGTTCAGTGATCGGGAGGTGGTGGAGTTGACGACGACTGTGTGTGCGTATAATACTGTGTCGAGGTTTCTGGTAGCGTTGGATGTTGGTGAGGTAAGCTTGCACGATGAAGGATGTGAGCTTCATCAACCGACGACTGACACGCTCGCAGATGAGGGAGAAGTATGGCGTGGACATGAGCTGAAAAGAGGGTATCATTGCGGTCCTTCAATCACCAGACTCACGGCATTATCTTATCCCCATAGACACACAAACAGTCTTCAAAGCTTGCCGAGTCAGGCAGCGGGCTTCTTCAACTCCTCCTCAACAGCGCTCCTCAACTTGTCCGGCGACGTGGTGCTGGCCCAGCGTCCCTTGACCAGTCCATCTCTTCCGATCAAGAACTTCTCAAAGTTCCACTTCACCCGCTGCAGACCCATGAGGCCCGGCTTGCTCTTCTTCATCCACTCCCACACAGGCTCAGCCTTATCACCGTTGACCTCGGTCTTTCCCAGAATGGGGAATGACACGCCGTAGTTGAGCTGGCAGAAGGTCTGGATGTCGTCGTTGCTGCCTGGGTCTTGGCCGCCGAACTGGTTGCATGGGAAGCCGATGATCTCGAAGTCGGGGTGGGAGGGCTTGAGGTCTGTGAGGGAGCTGCGTCAGAGGATGGAGCTTGCGAGGCAGCGCGAAGTACGTGGAAGGCATGACATACCTTTGTACAACTTCTCAAGACCCTCGAATTGAGGTGTGAAGCCGCACTTGGAAGCGGTGTTGACGACGAGCACGACCTTGCCCTTGTAGTTGGCGAGCGGAACAGCCTCACCCTTCTTGTCGACGGGCTTGAAGTCGTAGAATGTGGTGGCGGAAGACATGGCTGCAAATCGTATTTGGTTGTGAAGTGGTTGCGGTGTTGGTTTTACGTGAAGTGACAGTAAGGATGATGCGAGAGGGCGCAAAGTCGAGGACGATAAGCTTTGAGAAGCTCTGAGGCAGGTGGGAAGGCGCGGAGTAAGTGCCTGCATTCGGAGGGATTGATGCCTTCTAGATGGTACGATTCGCAGCTCAGAAGAGACCCGACGCCGTTCCGTTCAGCGAGTCGATTACGATGGCAGAGGCGATGATGAATTCCCTGGCTGGTGAGAGAGAGGTGGGGCAAGCGCAGCTGGTGTGGCAGGCCAGAACTTCCGAGGGGCTTTTGCTTAGACCTAGAGGAGAAACAGCCCGTGCTAGGGGCAAGACCCGACGTACCTACCTTATCAAGAAACACCCCGAATTGCGGCACAGTGACCCTCACTCAATTCATGGCCACCCAAGTGGAGGACTTCCTCTCAGCCAGCGAACATGATGTTCACATGCCTTGCGGGGTCTTCACTGCGAGGCAACAATCCTGTACGTATGTGCACCATCTCGTTGGCTGGGTGGGATATTCTGCGCAGAACACACTCGGTCATCGGTTGGAAGGTCGAGAAGAGCAGCAACTTGTCAGAAGAAGAAGTAATAAGGCGCAGCTGCAGCTCATTCGAGCCATGTCCATCTAGACTAGGGATTCGCCGGGCCTGACAGACTCCGCGGTTCCTAGGTATGTAATTCCTGCTGCCCCTTCTGCAATGCAGTGTGAGATCCGGCATTTGATTCTTCCTTTGAAGCCTTTTAGGCTATGATGGAAGCAATTCTTCCGTAGTAGCTGTCCATGGTTCCTTTGGTCTTGCGATGAGCCCGGTGCAACAACAGGTTATACAAGGTGTCCCTAGTGAATAACCCAGTTACGGTACCGCCGGGCACCATGGGGTAGAAGAGGGGTCGCTCGTGTGCACGGTCGGTCACGTGCACAGCTCGAATTTCGAGAACGTCAAAATCCATAATATAGCACACTTTTTAACGAAATAATTAACAACAACTATAACTCTAATAGACAAGGCGTTATAGGAGCTAAGAGAGGAAAGCGAGATAAATATTTCTAAAGTAGCGCGAGAATATAGCGTATACTATATAATATTATCTAAGTAGTTTCGTAGAGTAACTAATTCGCGAGCTAAATTCGATAAAAACAATATAATTCTTTTATATTAGTAAGAGCGTACCCTTATACGATATATCGATACTCTAATACGTAGAGGTATACTACCGATACTAGTAATAGTCCTTACCTTCGTTTACGATATCGTAAAGGTATCCCTAAGACGGTAGTAGGTAGGGGAGTTTATAACTTAATATAGTACTACTATTTAATTACGTTATCTTAACCCTCTCGATAAGAACTATAAGATAGTAGACTCGGTATACTAATATAAGGCATACTACGGGCTTCTTAAAGAGAAGATATAGTAATATAATATTAAGATATAGAATACGTATAATATAGACGAGAAGGGCTTCCTTATTCGTATACTTTAGAAGAGAAAGCGAGTCTTTACGAAGTTATAATACCTCTTAGGCTCCCTTCTCGGCAACCTATAAGATAGTAGTCGTAAGTAGATTACCTTAATTACGGCTATCTATACTAATAGCACTATACTACTACCGGTATTAATATATAAGGTAGTAACTAGTAACATCTAATCCTCGTAGCTTTAAGACTAGAATCCGGACGAGTATATTACCTTCTTCGTATTCTTATTAAACGGCTAGACTAATAATAGCCTTAGACTCTACTAGCTTACGAAGGTATTCGAGCCTCTTATAAGGTAGAAGGCTAGTAGAGGCTATAGATTGCTAGTTATTAATAGCTATAGCCCTTACGTAAACATAGCGTTTCTTTAGTATTATATTAACTACCGGATATTCGTAGTAGTCTTCCTACCTTACTTAATATACTACTTATAGCCTCTAGATATTAGTCTCTTTAGTCTACTAGCTAGCTACTATTCTATAGAACTATTACGGTTTATATACTAGTCTAAAGGACTCTTAGCGGTTATAAAACGTAACTTCTTCCGGTTGTTCTAGCTAGTATAGTAGAAGGCCTTTATACTAGTAAACATCGCTTCTAGCTTCTACAAAACTAGCCTCTATCTACTAGACTTATTAGTCGTAGTACAGAAGTTCGTAGACTCTTAGAGTAAGGGTAAGAGTAAGGATAAGGCTAAGGGTAAGAATGTTTACTTTAGCGATAGCTTAAGGCTAGGCACTACTAATAACAATATCGGTAGACTAACTACCGCTAGTATAGACACCTCTATTATCTTAAATAACTAGCGTAAGACAAGGAGCCTTATAAACAGCGTACTAAAGTAGCTATAGAATAATAAGGAACGTAAACAGATCTAGTAGCTAAAGAATACCCTCCTATATATTTAAATATAGAATTAGCTCCTTAAGAGTAAGAATACTAGCCTTTAATAATCCTTTAAGTATAAGAAGAAGAAGAGATAACGTAGTAAGCTACTATTATCGATCCCTTATAGTTAGGCTATATAGTTCTATTTACTAGCTAAACTATAAGC
Source organism: Zymoseptoria brevis (assembly GCA_000983655.1). Classification (NCBI taxonomy): domain Eukaryota; kingdom Fungi; phylum Ascomycota; class Dothideomycetes; order Mycosphaerellales; family Mycosphaerellaceae; genus Zymoseptoria; species Zymoseptoria brevis. Next base: position 97,339 of record JYJE01000525.1, read on the forward strand.
TAGTAAGGAGCTATTAGCTATAAAGGAGGCTAAGAAGATTATTAAAAAGAAGAAGAAGGAAGAGACTACTAATACAAAGAAGGTAGATAATTAATTAAGAGCTAAAGAGCGGATATAAGCTAAGGCAGACAGGCTAGCTAAAGCAGCGTATAAGAGGGCTAAGAAGGCTTCGTTACTAGAGATAAGAATAGCTAATTTATAGCTAAATATAGACCCCCGAGCCTCTACTCGCGTAGCCTCGCTAGCTAAGTGCTATAGAAGGAAGGCAGTAGATAAACCGGTACTAATCGTAGTATTAAAGGTAGACATAAGCCGGAGGAGGGGTAAATAAGTAGCTAAATCCTCTTAGCTATTAATACGTATAATATTAAGGCAACGACTTTAGGCTGCTTAGAGCTAATAGATATAATTAATACTATTATTTTAAGCTATATATTATAATTTGGAATATAACGGAAAGTTCTACCTTAGGCAAACATTTACTAGCCTATACCTTAGTTTTCCTTCTTCTTCTTCTTCTTCAATAGAACGATAATAATGCAATAATACTTAACATCGTTCCTTAGAATTAACTAGTTATAAGCCCGGTCGCGTATACCGCAACTACTACGAGTAACACTAAGCTATTAAGATAAGTAACGAGTAGCGTATAAAGTTACGTATCTCTCTCTCCTTTATTATATACTTACTAAGACGTTACTAAAGATAACTAATAAGAAGGTAGAGTAGCTAAAAGGC
>JYJE01000531.1:7208-31137 GCA_000983655.1 Zymoseptoria brevis
ATTAGTCTAAGGAGGTTAGCTAGCTATATAACTATATTTACCGCGAATACTAGCCTTATAAGGAGAAGCTTATAGCCTACTAGACTACGTAATATCTATTATTTAGCTAGACCTCGTTATTACGCGGTAAAGGTGCTTATTTAATACTTAAGAAGTAGCTAGCTAGTAAGCGCTATAACGTCCTTAGTTTGTTCCTTAAGATAGAGCTATAGTAGTAGCTTTAAGAGAGTTAGCTAAAGGTAGCGTATAGCCTTTAACGTAAGGCGATTCCGTATATATTAAATACGCTAGTATATATAGAGGTAAACCGTAGCATTTACCGTAAGGCGTTATAGAAGGTATAAGAGTAAGAGGTGTTAGCGTTATAAGAGCTAAGGGCTCTAAAGGACGGTAAGATTACTATACTAACTATCTACTCGTACTAGTTTACGCCCTTATAGGGTTGCCCTTATATATATATAATTATATAGATAATGACCGGCGGTCGATTACGATATATAATAGCTATGTTTATACGTTACTAGTATATAGATAAATAGGCCGTACCGCTAGCTCGTATCGTTACCCTCGACTAGCGACTCTTCGAGCCGGCTATCCTTCTAAATAACTATCGAACGAACGCTCGTAGCCGTAGTAGACGTAGTACTAGTAGAGGCTATAGTCGTACTAATAGTCGAGAGCTATTAGCCTTCGAGTTTATTAATACTAATAGCCCTACGTCTACCGTACCGGCGGTAATAAGGGGTAGTAGACGAGGGCGTAGTAGACGAGGGCGTAGTAGACGAGGGCGTAGTAGACAAGGGCGTAGTAGACTCGTAACTCCTTCGTAGAGCTAGCCTTAATAATAACGCTAACCGCTCGTTTATACGCCTTATAGCTTATACTATAGCATTAGCTATAGTATATAACTAAATAATACTACTATTCGATAAGTAGTTAGACTACGTAAACTAAGGTAAGCCCCTTCTCGTAACTAGCTCCTTATATAAGCTATATAACGAGAGCAATAGTACTAATAGTAATAATATAGCTACTAATATAGCTATATGCCTCTACCTTCTACTATACCGGTACGATAATAACTACTACCGCTACTACTACTACCTACGACGGTAATACCCTTTAAACGTCTACTATTATATACGAGGCAATATATAAGGGCTAACTAAGGGAGGTAGTTTTAAGAGCTATATAGATAGATAATATAACTAGCCTAAATAATACTAATAATACCTACTTAAGCGACAATATAGATGTACTAAGAGCATAATTTACGAGGTAGCTACACTAATACAACAGCGATATCGCATCAGCGATATCTACCGTTCAGGATAACACCGGATTTTAAGGGCGCCGGTGACTAGCTTTTAGGGCGCCGGTGGATAGCGATTCCCGTTGAGGTCCAGCTTCCGCGTGCACTAGCAAGGAAACCGACTGCGCAGAACTCGGTCAAGTCCGCTTGTGATTACCGTATTAGTCTCTTCGAAGAATGGGGGGCCTGAAATAGGATTGCGAACCATGCATTGTGCGGCGACTTCACTGATCTTCTCTGGTGCCACCCTGCTCTGGTAGCATCAACACAAAGACTATCGGCGAGACTTGGCAGCAGCCTGACTAGTCGTCAGGATCCAAGAGCACCAGCACGACTTGTCGACGTAACGGCTTTGCGAACCTTGCGTCCGTGGCAACCGATGCGACCTTCTTCACCCTCCCTGAACCTTCAGCATGATCGCCACTCATCCTCGACAGTCGAGACTCACTCACTGCCACCTCTAGATGGTAAGAATGCAAGTCGAACGTTCAGGAGGACCGCTTCGATCTTCCTTACCCTGTTGACGCCACCTCAACTTGTACCCTGCCAATGCGACTTGCCGATACGAATGCAACGGAATTGCGGGTCCTGAGTCTGCGATGGCCACCTTCAACACGAATGCTACCATGGCCGAGATGAATCTCCAGCTGTCGATGCAACAGGTCAGGGATATGCGCACCGCGCGTCTCCAATAGCCAGCTTCAACACGAACGGTCCCATCTGCGAGATGGCTCGCCGCTTGTCGATGTGACAGATGTGTGCGCCGTGCGTCTGCGATGGCCGAATTCAGTTCGAATGGTCCCCACAGGCGACATGGACTGCAACGTTTCGGTGCAACGCACATGCGAATCGTGCGTTCGCGATAGACTGCTTCAACGGGAATGCTGCTCATCGGCAACAGTTATCGCCGCCTGTCGATGGGTCTTCCTTGACCACCTTCAACATGAACGCTGTTCATCGGCGAGTCCGATGGCAACTCGCTGTGCCACTGGCGGAGGTGGCGCCGACAGCATCGCATGCTCGCAGTAGCGTTTGTGGGAATGCAGAGGTATAAGATCGTGAACATTCGCCGGCTGGTCGTCCATCTTCATCTCATTCACAAGCATCCACATCATTGACCACATTGCAGTCTTTTCAACATCTCATCAACTCGATATCAGAATCTTGCCTCCCTTCGAGCACTTCGACACCAGGACCATGCCGTCATCCAAGAACTTTGACACCCAGCTTGCCATCCGCGGCATTCGGATCATGGCCGTACTGTTCGCCGGTCAGACCATTGGTGCACCTCTTCGTCTGCCGAGCTCGACTGATGCCGTCGATGGTGGTATCCAACCTATCCTTGAAGGCAGCTCGTCTCTCTTGCCTCGCGACGGTCCAGGGCACTCCTGCATCTCAAGTGAGCAATTCGCATTCCGGTCTCTGCGAACGTGCTTTTTCTAACGGTGTTGCGATGGCAAGACAACCCGAACCACGGCTGCAAGGCGGAAGCAGTCCTCGAACGCAGCGCTGATGTGGAAGCGATCAGTTCGTCCATTATTCCTCGCAATGAGCCTGGGCACTCTTGCGCTACGAGTGAGCAGAGTGAATATCCTCTCTACTAATGCAATGCTGACAATTGACAGACAGCCCGAGCGGAGGCTGTGAGGATGAGGCAGTCCTCGAACGCAGCACCGATGCAGAGTACGTCTTCGAGGATACACCTTCCATCGTCGCTCGTAGTGCTCCTGGACACTCTTGCATCTCAAGTGAGTGCATACCCGCCACGCGCAGATAAAGCTTTGCTGACAATTGCAAGATAACCCGAACCACGGCTGCGAAGAAGCGGAAGCGGACTCCTGAAGCACTTCTTCGTTCGATGCACGCAACGAACCGAGTTTACTGCTGAGTGGAGGGAGGGTGCGCCTTGGTGCACGCCATTGTTGGTTGCGGGCGGCATTCCCTTATGTCAATTTCGTTGTGTGTCGGGATTGTCGGGGGTACATGATTGTGGCCGACCAGCATGAGGTTACGCATAATACAACCCTCTTTCCACCTGTCATGTTCTCTCCATGTCCTTCACCCTCGCAACCAATAAGGCGCAGTCGGTCGTCGAGAGCAGCCCTACGAAATTCAAAAAGCCCGACTTTTCTTTGTTGAACATGCAGACCAAATCTGACCTCACCGATCCGGCTTCCAGCCAAAAGCGGTAGACTCGGGACAAAGGGGTCACAACAGGCCCAGTCACAGGCGTTGTCGCCTCACAAAACCATGGCAAGGCCTTGTATCGAGCGTCCGCGCTCTCACAACTTCTCGACCACAGACTCGACCACAAATCACCCACACAAAAACTTGCCTCGCAGCATACCACCACAAGATGACTCGCCGCACCTCCCACCATGCTCCAATCAGAGCCACAATTCGAGCTCATACACCAGGCTACGGCCCTCCCCCACCAGAACCACTCAACGTCCAAGGCGAGCGCGCCTTCTTCTCTCCAGAACACAACGCCTGGCTCGACAACCTCTACGGCTGGCCCGCCGGTTCCGCCTTAGGAATCTACCAAGCCAACGCCGCCTTGCGCGAAGATGCCCGCCGTCTCATCGACGCAGCGAATATGCGGAGTCCACCGCAATACGACGCTGTTGTGACTCCGACTCGAAATGGTGGTGATGGCAGTCCTCAATTGGACGGCAACGATCCGAGTCCACCGCCGAACTATACCCGATTTGAAGTTGCTGAGAGGAGAGTCAACTCCGCTCCACGCAACCGCGAGAATTTGCCGTTCTATCGCCCCGACGCACCGCGCGGGACGAGGATGTACCACCCTATGTGCGAAGGCGCCGTCGTGAGCAATGGACCGGGAGCAGCGCCGAGGTGTCAGCCATTGCGTGAGCTCCCTGGGGAGATACGGTATCGTCGAAACGTCCGGTCGAACGGAACACAGATCCCAGATGATGTTCCTACGGGTTGGAGATTGCCGACTGGCTGGAGAGCGCACGCCGCGGCGGTGAATCTCGAGATTGAACGCGAGAGGGAGCGTCGGCTCGGCGGGGGAGTGAATTGGCTGGATCAGCTGGGTAATCCAGTGTACAACCCGAACAATCCAGTGTACAACCCGGATCAGCTGGACAATCCAGTATACAATCCCGCCGACCAAGCGTTTCTCAGAGAAGAGCAGATTCGCTGGGAAGCCCGCCAGGCACGCCGTCGGCAAATAGTCGCGCAGGAAATGGAGAGACATGGCGTAGCAGAGCTGCCGCCGGAGGGAGGTGCGGAACCAAGGTCTGGAACGCCTGTTACCGCCTCCATGGCAGACGTCTTGCGCCGCCAAGCAAGGCAGCTCGAATATTATGATCCCGTCACTCATCTGCCCCGTGTGTCCGAGTATGAATGTTTAACTGGCATCGCTCCGTTCGGCCGCGGGAATGTTCAAACGTCTCAGAATAATATCTCCGGCAACCCTCCGTCAGCAACGCCGCAAAGTGCCTTCGCGGGAGCTTCAAACCAAGGAACTCCTCGAGGGGGCTTGTTCGGTCGATCACCGAGCGTTGGTCAAAGCGGACGTCGAGTCACGTTCGCCGAGAACATTGCGGAGGAGCCTCAACCCAACATTGCCAGAAGGCCTTCCGGGATCAACACTCCGCTGCATAGTCTGTTTGATCCTCAGCGCAATCCTCCTACGACGTCCAATTACTTTGCTTCTGGGAGCCCTACTCGTCCACCATCTTCCAGCGACGGAGATGCAGAAATGCCGGACGGAGATTTGGCTGCTGTCGCGGTGGTGCAGGCTGCGAGGGATCAAGTCGCTGGAGAGACGAGCCAGGAGGATTCGGACGAGGAAGACCAGGAGCAAAGCCCGAGAAGCGGGACTATGGCGAGGACGGGGCTTAGCGATGCTCCCGTCGGCAATGTCAGGATTACGAGGCGCTCTGTTCGGCTTCGAGGAAGGGGAGGATCTCGTGGTCGGGCGAGCGGTCGGGGTCGTGGGCGGTAAGGTCGTGAGGATCGGCCAGATCGTAAGATTCGGCTGCCTCAGTTGAAGTCCTTACTGTAGTCATCACTAATGTAATTCGCACAATTCGAAACGTACCAATTTTCAAACAATGCAGAGTATTTCGTTCGAAAGGCGAAACCCAGCCGGACTAGGCATGCGATGGGAAGGACGTTGGCCAGATAACGTATTGCGCTGTATTTATGCATTTGCTGCTTATCGGCCGCTCACTTTGAGGTTCATACTCATTTTGCGCTTGCCTCGCTCGCAGGTCCTTCTATGGCTCTTTGGATAACTCGCGATGGCCTGCTGGAAGTCGTGCTCGATAGAAGCACTCGTGGACTAGTTTGTTGCCCAGTGTCCGGGTTCGGCTTCTCCACTTCCCGTGTAAAGGACGCAGTACGCCGCGGCCATGACAGCATGGGTTCGTTCGTTGAAGTCGGGTCTCTTCCTGCCCAGCGAATCTTGGTCAGATCTCCTCCTTTCAGTTCGTCCGCTTCCCTCATGTCCCGCTAGCCTCCCGATAGAACGCCAACGTCTTGCCCGCACCCGCCGTAACGAAAACTTCATTCCGCGCCGTCGGAGAATGCCACAGCCATTTGACACTCCACAAGCACTTCTCGCTCTCCGTCTGTGTAGCCACGCACTCCCGTCTCTCCACACTCCAGATCTTCGCCTTCCCGTCATACCCTCCGCTTAGCAAGTATTCACCACTCCAATTCCAATCTAAGCTCATGATCCACGAACTATGGCCAGTGAAGTTGGGGACTTGCTCACCGCTCTTGGTATCGTACAATGCGATGATGCGGGCGTCTCCTGCGGCGGCGAGGTAGCGATTCGCCGGGCTGAATTTCACCGCGCGGACGGGCTTGATGAGACCAGAGAGGGAGTGGGCGAGGCGGCGGGTGGCGTTGTTGAAGATGTATATGCTTCCATTCTGGTGGCCAGATGCGGTCATCTCACCATTTGGAGAAATATCGACGCTCATGCCAAAGGATCCTTTCGTCTCGTATTCGGTGAGCTTTTCTGGCGGCGCATCGTCAGATGTGATTGTGGCAGTGGTGTAGACATTGATGCGACCGTCAGATGTCGTGCATGCGAGGTATTGTCCGTCGGCACTGAGCGCAGGTGCCCAATGCTCGCCAGCTTGTTTGACCGCAATCTTTATGCTGCCTTTCTCCGTCCACTCGCCCTCTTCACTGCACTGCCAGAGCTTGACATCGCCGCCGGAGAAGCCTACGCTGGCAGCTACGTTACCATCGAGAGAGGTGCAGATGTGATGGCAGCCTAAGTCGTGGGCTTTGTCGAGGGCTTGGACAAGAGGGTATGGGTTCTCGTCTTCGGTGCTGTCGGCGTGGATGGTCTGTCCGAGGGCGCTGTAGATCTTGATGCTGGAAGATCCAGAGGCGGTGAGGAGATGTGAGGGTGTCACGGCGAGCGAGAAGATGTCTGTGGGATGCGCATTGGGCAGCGTGATGGTCTGGAGATATTGTTTCGACTGGGAAGAAGTCAGTCGCAGAGTTCAATGCAGCAGAAGTGCTCGAACAAACCATCTTCGGGGATTGCTCACTGTTGAAGTGGTGCGCCGAGCGAAATGAACTCACGGAATGCTCGAGAGTGAGGATGTGCGAGGATGAAGCTGAAGCAGATGGAAAGTTGAAGATGAGGTCACGATTCGGGTGGGGCCGATGTTGTTACACGTCTCATACGCGCGAACACATGATATATCTATGTCGCTTGGACGACTTCAGGTTTGTACTGATCGTTGATGGAGAGAGCATTGCGCCAATCGTGAGTATTCTCCCATTCAAAGCCGCGTCCTCTCTCAGAGCCGAAGCCTTGCTGGCTGATACGGAGGCTAAACCCAGACACAGGCAATGTCCTGTGATGCTAAAATACTTCGACGGTCTCCCTCCACGTCGCAGTCTCCGCCGCGATGTCCGTGGGTTGGAGCCGTTATTTGCCAATGCTGAAAGACTCCATCTGACCGTGCCTCACGCCCTTGAGGCCGGATGAGGCGATGAGGTGCTGAATCCAGACTCGTAGCTCGTAGTCGTGATTCTCGTGTCTCCGTGCACTGTGTCTGCGAGCGTGATCCGGTCAGACTGCATGCCTCGAAGCGCTTCCCACGTCATCGCTGTATTTCGCCAGTATCGTGCATGCTGCTGCTACTATACCCCCCCTCATGGCTTCGTCTGAGGTTTGCCATCCTCATCAGGTCTCGGCTCATTGTAGTAGTCCTCCCAAAGCAGCGGCTTCTCGCCCCAAAGTTTCCTCGTCTCATTTCGCTCCTCGAATTCCATCTCTCGCTCCTTCGCAAGCTGCTTCTTGCTCTTGAACCCGTTGCTGAACCATTGGCGAATGCCTGAGACAATGAGGTCAGATATGCTGATCAGGTATCAATCCATCGTTTCGAGGCACTCACTTTGCACGCAGTATGGACACAGGATATGCGCTCTTTTCAGCCTGCCACATGCACTACATTTGTTCAACGCCGTCACGTCTTTCAAGGCCTTGCCGGCCATTTGCCGGTGTCGCTTCTTCATGTGACTCGTCTTCTTCTTCGGCACAGCTTTGAGCAAGCCATCCCATATATCTCCCAGTAGTGCAGGTATCGGTATGAGGGCGGCGGGTAATAGACTGGCACTAAGATGGAACTCTTGGACTCGTCGAAGCAGTGGGATGCGGTGGTTGGCGGTTTCTTGTGGGAGCAGGCGCGAGCGTACGACGGGTAGGAAGGCCGAGAGGAAAGAGGTCGAGGGAGCGCGAAGAGAGGCCATGGCGAAGATGCGGCGGTGGTATCGTTGTCGTCGATGGTCGTTCGGACGGTCTTCACAACAAGCCTTCATCTGAGTTGTTTCGTGCCAAGGCCGGCATCACTCCCGCCATTGGCTCGCGCTTCCCCTTTCGGTCCCTGATTGAAGCTTTGGGCAATTGGCCGCACTTTCCACCTAACACTCCCAAAGTCTCCCTCTCCACCGCGAAACCACCTCATCCACCGCGACTTCTCCTGCTCGACATTGACATCGACTTGACCACCTCTTCCACCAGCATCACCGTCGCAGACTTCCGCTCCACCACCACCGCACCCTTTGACGGGCATCCACCGCCGCGACCGCGACACGAGCACCACAACCTTCACTCCCCTCTCACTTCACACCATGGCCTCCGCTATGCACGCGCAACCGCCTCAGAGCGTGTTCCCCAAGAGCCACGTCGGTTTCGACAGCATCACGACACAGATTGAGAAGAAGCTGCTCAAGCGCGGCTTTCAGTTCAATGTCATCTGCGTGGGTATGTGAAGACATTCCATCCACTCCACAACAGCCATTGGAAATCCCTCCGAAGTATGCTAACACGAATGCGCCTCTTCCAGGACAAACCGGCCTCGGAAAGTCGACTCTCATCAACACCATCTTCGCTTCGCACCTTGTCGACAGCAAGGGTCGCCTCGCTCCCACCGAACCCGGTCGCCAAACCACCGAGATTCACCCCGTCACCCACATCATCGAGGAGAACGGTGTGCGTCTCCGCCTGAACATCGTCGACACTCCTGGATATGGCGACCTCGTCAACAACGACCGCTGCTGGGACCCAATCGTCAAGTATATCAAGGACCAGCACAGCGCCTACCTCCGCAAGGAGCTCACCGCACAGCGCGAGCGCTACATTCAGGACACCCGCATCCACTGCTGCCTGTACTTCATCTCTCCAACTGGTCACGCTCTCAAGCCGATCGATATTGTCGTGCTGAAGAAGCTGAGCGAGACCGTCAACGTGGTTCCTGTCATCGCAAAGGCCGATAGTCTGACCTTGGAGGAGAGGCAGATCTTCAAGGATCGCATCAAGGAAGAGTTTGCATTCCACAACATTCGCATGTACCCATACGACAACGAGGAGTATGATTCCGAAGAGGTGGCCATGAACTCTCAGATCAAGGTATGTGCAGCTTGGGTGGATACAAGATATTGAAACTGACACTCCCGGCCAGTCCATCATTCCCTTCGCCGTCGTCGGCAGTGAGCGCAACATCAACGTCAACGGCAAGACTGTGCGTGGTCGCCAAAACCGCTGGGGAACGATCAACGTCGAAGACGAGAAGCACTGCGAATTCGTCTACCTCCGCGACTTCCTCACGCGCACCCATCTCCAGGACTTGATCGACACCACGTCGCAAATCCACTACGAGTCCTTCCGCGCCAAGCAGCTTCTGGCCCTCAAGGAGAGCTCTGCCCAAGTCCACCAGGGTGGCAGCCGACCAATTTCTCCAGCAGCGGATCGCGAGCTCAGCAGGCAGAGCCAGCGCATGACCATGAACGGGTACTAGATGAGATTGGATCCCTGCTCCTCCTCCTTCTTTGCCCTTCACGTTCAACCTCACCTTGCTACCGATCCGCTGATACCCACCTACCTACACACCCGCAACTTGTTAATGTCAAATCTTGGAGCATACCTTAATCTTTTCCCACTCTATCCCGTTCCTGTGTCCTCTTCCTCCGCTGCATCATGCCCAACTGATCATGTTCGCCTTTGCTAATTTGATCGCTTGCTTCGCGTTTCAGACCAGTCTCTGCCGGTCCAAAGCCACCAATGTCCGGACCGGGCACGCACACTCGCGGATTCGCCAGTCAAGGGTAACTTGAATTTCCCTCACCATGCTCTCTCCGACTCGCACGTCTGGGTCATTTGTTGGACTGTTTGCTGAATTCGTTGCGATCAGGTCACAGCATCACCTGAGTGGACCTCCAGGCATGAGTGGTATGCATCCACATCGACGCAGTGGAAGCGATGGGGCTGGAGCGTTGGTCAAAGGCTTCATGCCGCAGATCAAGTGATGGCAAGTGACGAGTTCGAGACAAAGGACGGTCAGGTGCAACGGTGAAGCATGTTCTCAGACGAGTGGATTTGAATTTTCTTTGGTACCCCTGCGCAGCGAAAGTGTCTTTCGAGAGTCAGGGATTGGGTTCGATAATGGTTGCAGTCGAGTGCGGATGATCCAGGAATGAAATTCAATGCCGACAACTTTCCTCCTCATCTCGCGTCCCTGGAATCGTTGCCACTTTCCTTTCGATGCACAGCCTCATCACATGCGATTCTCCCAATGCTGCACAACCATGAGCACCGCTGTTCACTCGCATTACTCCATTGAGGCATGTCGCCGCGCCTGAATAACAAAAAAGCCCGCATGCTGTCCCTCGTTGACTTTGACTCAAGCACTGACCGTGTTACCGCCTCACCTGCCACGTAATCTATGCCACTCGCTCCTCCGGCGACCATCGGATGTGGCCAGCCTCCGGAGGGAACACTGAAAGTCTGAAATCCTCCGATCGGCAAAACCTGGAGCCGTGATCGCTAGCGGGAAAGTTCCTGCAGTTTTGACTCGGTTACGGGACCTCATATTTGGCGGGAGCATTCCTCATATTTGGCGGGAGGTGCCTTAGGCATCAACCCTCACCGCACATGTTTATTAGTATTCGTAGTATTCGTAGTATTCGTAATGTTCGTAGTATTATTATCGTACTATCGTCGCCGTAATAAGCGACGTATTATCTCCTTCTAATATTACTACCCTTTAGGCCTTACTAGCTCTACTAGCGCCCTTACTGTCGCCGCCGCTAATATAGTAATACGCGTAATTCCTCGAAGACGTACTCTTAAATAGTAGTAGTAGATATAATATCGATACTCTCGCGGCTACCGCGTAGGCTAAAGAAGAGGTAGACGAAGCTATTACGGCGGCGGAGCGTACGGTAGAGGCTACCTATTAAGGATTAAGTTAGTAAGACGATAAAAATAATCGCGAGGGAGCCGCTAGTAGTAAGGAAGTCGATAATAAGGAAGTTTATAGTAGTAGTAATAAAGAAGAAGAAGAAACTTCCGCGGTAACTAAAGAACGTCGTCGTCGCCGGTACCGGCCGACGATAGCGTTATTCGAGGATATCCCTTTAATCGACGATAATCGTATATTCGTATTAAAGGACGAGCTAGACTCGTATCTAAAAGAGTATACGCGCTACTATAGCTATAAGATATTAGCGAATAGTAGTAAGAAGAAGAACGCCGCTAGTAACGTATAGAAGACTCCCCTCGCGTACTTAAAGGGTAGGAGCGAAAACTAGATAATATAACGCCGTTAGAAGCTAGATACTATAGGTATTAAGAAGATACGTAATAAGGAGTTAAAGAAGACGAAGTACCCTATAAGGATTAATATATATACTATTAATAAGGACGCTCCGGACGGCGAGTAGAAGCTCTTAACGAACGATACGGCCTACAACTATCTAGGTATTAATACTATTAGACTAGCTTCTTACCGCTACTCTAGCTTTAGTATTAAAGTTACGTAGTTCTTTATAGATAGCTAAGTAGCTAGTATCGCTTCGAAGAAGCTAATATATTAGGCTAAGATAAGGTTCTATAGTACTACTAATATAACGAGAGTAACTCTATAGTAATTAACTAATATCTATAACGTAGCTACTCGTATACGTACCCTTAAACTCTAGTCTACTACGCCTATAGGCTATACCCTTAACCTCCTTCGTAACTACGGCTTCTTTAGTAGACCGACCGATCCTTAAGATACTATAAAGTCGTTGTTCTAGGCTTATCTAGAGATTATCGAGATAGCTAAGGTAAATAGACCTAACTAGCTAATATTAGACTATACTTATAAGACGTAGCGATATAAGCTTCTACTACTCTATATCTACTTTATAACGAGGACTAGTATTATATTGCCCTTAGCGTATATACTTATACCTAGTAAAGATAACGAGAACTATATAGAAGCGCTCGGATATCTTAAGGAGCTACTTAAAGAGTATAGTATAGCTAAGCCCTCGATTATATTATATAACCGAGATAAGGCTCTTATAAAGGTACTACGTTATATGTTCCCTAAGGTTAAGACATAGCTCTATATATAGTATATAAACGTAGACGTAAAGGCTTAAACTAATACGAAGTTTAGTATAATACGGCTTAATACTAACGCGTTTACTAAGAAGGAGGTAGTAGATAACTTCTTAAAGGCGTATCGCTACTATATAAACTTACTAACGATAGCTAACTTTAAGATACGTACTAACGAACTAAGAGCGGCTAAGCTTAAGGACGAGTAAGATAATAATAACTAGTAGGACATAGTCGACTACCTCTAGCGTACGTAGTAGAACGACTATAAGTATCTCTACGTAAAGGCTTAGACTAATAATAATACTTATTTCGGCCTTATAACAATATCCCCTAGTAAAGGTAGCTACGCCGGTTTAAAGGACTAGCTTAGCTCCGTACGTAACGATATTATAGGCTTACTCGACCGTATAGAGCTATATTACGAGTACTACCTTATACGATATCGTACGTTACTCGTAAAGGCTAAGAGTAGCGTAATTACGGAGTTTCGTACTATATACTTCTAGTAAAGGGTAGTACGAGTCGTAAGTTTATAAGGGCTTAAGTATACTAACGTATAGCTCCTTAAATTAAAGTAAGAGCTAGCTAAGGAGAAGGATTTACCGTTATATATAATACTAGCGTATACTAGCGTCTTAAGAAAGATATACGACTATCTATATAGCTATAAACTACTACCCTATATTAAAGCTATTAATAGTAAGGTGCTACTACTTATACCGGACGAGTTCGGTAACTACTAGCTTATCCCTAGTAGTAAGGCTAAAGTAGCGCTAGCTCCGGTACCTTACGACTTCGAGGTATTACTTATACGTCGTAATTGCGACCTCTAAGCCGCTCGTTCTTACTAGCGTAGTATAGGTATTAATAGTAATAGGCGTCTACTAATACGGCTAGAGCGTATAGATCCTAACTATAACTTAGTAACGCTAGCCGCGGTTAGCTAAGAGTAATATACTAAGGCCGAACAACTAGATCTAGCCGCTACTATAGCCCGAAGGAACGTAGAGCCTAGCGAGCTAGTCTATCTACTACTAACCGGTATACTACTAACGTCGACGGCTATCGAGTAGTAGCGTACGATAGTATATAAGTATACGACCGGTTATAGTAGTCGTTATACTTACCGTAGACGAGTAGTCTATTATACTTTATATTACTATAGAGGTATAATATATATGTTTAAAGGAGCCGGTATAACGCTAACGCTAACGCTAATACTAGCTCTACTACCGGATCTAATAGACCGAGTTCTACCGCTAGTAGAAACCCTCTAGTAGCGTAACGAGTAGCTATAAGCCTTAATAAACGCTATATAGATATAGTAGGTATATTAGATATAGTAGATATAACGTTAATTTAATTAATAATACTATTAGCTACTCTAGTAGTTATAATACCCGCCCTCGAGCTAGTTATAATACCCCCCCTTAAGCTAGTAGCTACTACCCCCTTAAGCTAGTAGTAATATAGTAGCTAGTTACTATAACTACTACCCGTAAGTAACTAGTAAGGGCTTTACTACTACTACTAAAATCCGTAGTAGTAGTAGAGCTAAGGCTAGTATTTCGAGGGCGACGTATATACTAACCTATACCCTTAAGCTACTAGGGTATGTTCCGACCCCCCTTCCGCCCTAGTTAGTTATTAAAACTAAAGGAGTTTCTAGCGCTCTTATTAGCTAGCTCGGAATTACCGAAAACACCGGTAATCGACTTTTCTTACTATAAGAGTAGTCGATTACGTAAGTAAGAGATCTACGCCGGCGTTCTAAGGACTTCTAGGCCTTACTTTTGCTTCTACTACCTCTACTACCTGCACTACACTACATATAGACATATAAATTATACGAGCTTGCTTACACGATATAATACTACACTCTGCATACTGTTTGATTGCGCTCACCCTGTGTGGTTGTGATGATATTGCACTAGAGGGGAAAGTGAGGATCCAGTTGAAATTCCTGATGCCTAAGACACCTCCCGCCAAATATGAGGAATGCTCCCGCCAAATATGAGGTCCCTCGGTCACACTCGGAGAGACATTGGATTCGAGGAATCCTTGCCTCGACCGGACCGGAATGCTGGGATCTGGCAAAATGACATCTTCCAGCGTCGTTCGGATGCACGCTGTGCTTTGATACCGAAATGTATCATGTCATGATCCTCATCGATGATTCTCTCGCAAGGCCATCCCTCTCCGGACGGACGAACATCCGGGGGCACGGCAGTGGCCGCCCTGGCTTGGTGGGAACGCCGGCGGCCGGCAAGGGTCTGGACTGGGCTCAGCTTTGGCTTTGACCTCTCAAATGAGCCGCTGAGACATGGGGGTGAGGGAGAAAGCCAAATCGGCGCGAGGAGAAGAGGCGGAGTCGATGTGATGTGTGATGGCCACGGGGCTTGAGCCGGTCGGGGGCGCGCGGAGGGTATAAGTATCCTCGATTTACTTGCTCAAACTTGCGCTCGAGTGATCCTCGCTCACCTTGTTTGGAAAATCCACGCAATTCGACATTTCGACCAATCCGAGACCGGTATTCGTGTATATTCACTCATTCGAACGCGTCGCTACCATGCACTCCACACTCTCCATCGCTTCGGCCCTGGCCGTTCTCGCAGGCCAGACTCTTGCTGTCACGCACATGGTGATGACTGATGGCATTGCGTTTTCGCCAAGCGTATGTCCAGACCTTCAATGTACACATGTCGAGTGATCTCGTGCTGACGATCTGTCTCGAATGAACAGTCCGTCTCCAACGTCGCCTCAGGCGACGAAATCAGCGTGACCTTCAGCACCCAAATTCCACACAACATCATCTCGAGCACGTTCGATGCACCATGCACGTACAACCCAGCCGGCGGCGTCGCTTCCTTGACATACAAGAAGGGCGAGGTCTTTGTCTTCAAGGTCAACTCGACTGATCCGCAATGGTTCTACTGTTCCGTCGGGTAAGCATTTCCAACTCATTCCGTCTCACGAAGAACTACATTCTGATCGAGATGATGTTTCAGTGACCACTGCAACGACGGCATGGTCTTCGCCATCAACCCCTCCAGCACCGAGACCGTCGAGGAGGCCCAAAACAAAGCCGCCAACGCCGACATTACGCTAGCGAACAACGACGTTGCCATCGGTGGAGCAGTCGGTGGTTCCGGATCCAGCTCTGGCGACATGTCAGGCATGTCAGGCATGTCCATGACTTCCGGCTCCATGACCATGACTATGGAAATGTCCTCCATGCCCTCAATGGCCAGCACCATGACCATGGCGAGCGGCGGCATGAGCATGAGCACCGGTGCGGCGGGCGGTGGTGCCGGTTCTGGCAGCACCGGCAAGGCTTCTGGTAGTGGTGCGATGGCGACGGGTGGAAGCATGACTTCCAGCGCTGCTCCGGCTTCGCAGACTGGTGGTGCGGCGACGGTGGCGGGTGGATCTGTTGCCTTGGCTGGTGCGCTGTTGGCTGGTGCGGCTGCTTTTGCGTTGTAGATCTTTGGAGATGGGGAATGAAAAAGATGGAGTGTTATCATGGATAATAGATGATGGGATGGTGTATGATATCGAGCATGAATTTCATGTCGGGTTCACGATACGATGAGAACTTTCACTGCTGTCCGCGTAGTGACGATTGAGGCGGTCTCGTGGATCAATGCTGGTCATTGCCTGTCACTCTGCTCAATGTCGACCAAACCCACCTCACAACCCCTTCCACAACACCGTCTCCTCGATCTCCAACACCGCACTCCTCGGGGTATTCTCACTACTCGTTCCCAGCAAAACCGTATACCTTCCCTTCTCCGAAAGCCAGCCATCTCTGCCTTCATGATAAAAGCTCGTAGCATACTTCTTCGACAGCTTCACTTCCGCTCTAACAGTCTCTCCAGCTTCCACATACACTTTGACGAAACCCTTCAACTCCTTGACAGGTCTCACGATGCTGGGAGTCTGCGGCGCGACGTAGACTTGCACGACTTCTGCGCCCGCGAGGCTGCCTGTATTGAAGACGTCGATGGAGACAAGGACTTCGTCGGAATCTGGTAACGACGAGATTTGAGGTATACCGAGGGAGAAGGTGGTATAGCTCAACCCATGGCCGAAGGGGAAGAGGACCTCCTTCTTCGTCTTCTCGTAGAAGCGATAACCGATGTAGACGTCTTCGCCGTATAGCACACGGTTGTCGTCGCTCGTGAAATTGAGGAAAGCCGGGTTGTCTTCGTTGCGTTTCGGGAAGGTCAAACTCAATTTGCCTGATGGATTCGTGTTGCCATAGATGATGTCCGCAATCGCATTGCCGGTCTCGTTACCACCATACCAAGCCTGCACGATAGCAGCAGCTTTTTCGGCCCAGGGCATCGTGACGGGAGTTCCAGACTGCATGACGACAGCGGTATTCGGGTTCGCTGCGAGCACGGCGTTGATCAGATCGTCGGAGCCAGGCGGGAGGTCCATGTCTGGACGATCATAGCCTTCGGATTCCCAGTCGGAGTTCAGGCCCGCCACTAGGACGACTTGGTCGACTTCCTTCGCGAGAGCGACTGCTCGGTTGATTTCGTCTACGATAGTGACTTTGCGATAACAACCGAGTCGTAAAGCACCGGCACCGAAAGCTGTCACGCCTTCTTTCTTGTAGGTGATTGTGGGTAACGTGCCGAATTCGACGTGCACATCATACGTCTTGCCAGCTTCGAGGTGTATTGAGCCAATTTCTTCGCGAGTGCCGATGCCGAAGAAAGCTTCGCCGGGGACTTGTTTAGTCATGTTGTCGACGACGAGCTTGCCGTCCACGAAGACCTTTGCTGTGCCGGCTACTGAGCAGCTGAATTCGTACTCGTGAGTTTCTTCGGGAGTGATCTGGCAGTCCACGTCGCCGTAGAAGAGGAAGGTGTCTAGTTTCGGGTTCTTGTAGTCGAAGAGTGAGATCATGGTACTGTCGATGATGACTTCGTCTAGCAGCTTTCGGCGAGGATCTGAGTGTGGCTCGAGGAAGAGTTTCATGGTCAGGCCGCGCTCGCCGGTCTTTGTCTTGGCAATGTTGGAGAGCAGTGGTAGAGACTTCCAGCCTGGTGCGCCGAGCTCGTATTGTGCATCTTTGCACTTGGCTCGGATTCCTTCTAGAGGAGTGACCGCGTAGTAGGGCGCGAGTGAAGCGGAGCCGCCACCGCAGTACGCTGCGAAGGCGGCATTGGGGCCGATGACGCCCACGGACTTGTCTTTCTTGAATGGTAGGATCGACCTCTCGTTCTTCATCAATACGATGCTACTGCTGGCAATGGATCTCAGCAGGGCAGAGGTCTCGGGAGTATTGATGGTGGTCTCTACTGCGTTCTCCTCGATCTGCAGTGGGATCAGTTTCTTGATGAGCTTCAAGACTTCGCGGACTCGGGCGTCGAGATGATGCTTGAGGACCTTGCCGCATCCCATTGCTCGAGTGACTTGATCACCTCGGAGTCCAGAAGGTCCAGGCATTTCCAGATCTAGCCCAGCTTTGATGGCTTCCGTGGTAGAGTAGATGCCGAACCAATCCGACATCACCAGTCCATCGAAACCCCATTCTTTGCGGAGAATGTCCTGGAGCAATTTGGGATTCTCCGAGGCGTGAACACCATTGACCAAATTGTAAGCGGTCATGTACGCCATCGGCTTTGCATCTCGTTGTGCGATCTGGAACGGCAAGAGGTAGACCTCTCGCAGAGCTCGCTCAGTCAGGATACTGTTGCTGGACATTCGCTTGTCCTCTTGATCATTGCATACAAAGTGCTTGAGTGTGGCAGCAACTCCAGTCGATTGGATGCCATTGACGGAAGCAGCAGCCATATTGCCAGCAAGCACCGGATCCTCGGAGAATGATTCGAAGCCTCGGCCACCGAGTGGTCCTCGTTGCATGTTGACCGTGGGACCGAGCAGGATAGATGCACCTTTCGCGATGGATTCTCTTCCCATAAGCTCGCCTCCCTTCTTGATCAGGTCGATGTCCCATGTCGCTCCCAGAGCAGTCCCTACAAGATGTCAGATGATGCTGTCCATCGGCTCCACTGATCTGATCCACATACCGCAAGGAAGACATGCTGCGGGAACACCTTGGAAGAATCGTGTGCCTCTTACACCGTTCGGACCATCAGAAGTTCGGAGTGCAGGTACCCCAAGGTGTGGTACGCCAGCCAGGTGCCAAAAGTCCGTTCCTGAAATCAAGGATATCTTCTCTGAGGTCGTGAGTTGTGCGAGGACATCTTCCACGTCGAAGTCTTGATGATCGACAACCATGGCGGAGATCTTCAAGGCGTGGAGGGCTTCCGGCAGATGTGTGAGGAGGCACGGACAGAGGAAGGGCTGGAGCACTGGGCAAGAGAAGGGAGTGCTTGAAAGCTGAGGAGCTAGGGAAGATGAGTTCGAGGAGACATGGAACACTTATCTGGTGAGGATCATGGCGGCTAAATGAAGCACAAGACTGGGTTGCGTCGCCGGAGCGAGATTTTCGTATAGACCGATCTGCATCTAATTCCATCGACATGTTCGATATGCCGACAGCAGTCTACGAGATGCGCGATTCTTGACGGATTCATCCTGGATATGTATGAATTGCGAAAGTATAAGATGTGTGCGAGGCGGTTAGTAACCTGGGTAAGATGTCGGGCAGAGGGCCGCGAGTCCGACGGATGCTGGCGGGGCAGCGAGTCTTAGCGTTACGAGGGCGAGAAAACATACCCGCTATCTTTAAGTTTATAACTTACTTAAACTTATTTACAGTTTCGATAGGCGGTAGCAGTATATCGCTATTAAGCTATAGAAAGAGATTAAACATATCTAGAGTAGAATTAACCTTTAGGCCTCTATAGTATTAATATCTATTAAAGATAATAATAATACTTATCCGCCTTCTATAGTAATATAAGTAGTAATCTTCTCCTTACTTAATATTAATACTACTACGTACTACTTATAGCGTAGCTTAGGTAGACTTCGTCTACCTAAGCGGAGCTATAAGGCGATTTTTCGCGAAGTAATATATTATTTAAGAGGGCTTCCGGGATTTTTCTATAAGCCCTTAAGACTTATAGATTAAGGAAAAAATAAGAGATATTAAAAAAGCGTACTTATTAGGTCCGGACGATATATTTAGAAGATAAGTATTAGAAAGCTAATTCTATATATCTATCTATATTCTAGAAGGAAGTATACGTCCGGCTACTAAGACTACTCTATACGTCTAGCTACTAAGACCGTAATATTACCCCCCCTAATAAGAAGAAAACCTTACTATTCTTAGTAATTATATACGAATATATATATATAGTACTAAGCTTTCGTCTATCTAGTACTCGACCGCCTTATATATAACCTTATAGTCTATATATTATTCCTTATTTCTACTATTTATCTTCTTACCCTAGCTTTTTATTCGTCCTCTAAGTCTATTATAACTATAGCTACGTCCGAACTAGGTACTTATCTAATAGTAGCTAGGAGGTTATTAAAGCTATTATCTATATCCGGCTTCTTCTTTCCTTTCTTAACCGTCTTTAGCTCTAGCGTCTTACTACGCTCTATTAAGTTGTTCTTAGGCGCTACGTAGGTTACTCGTAGTATAGACTTACTCTTTAGCGTATTTAGCTTCTTCGCCTTTAGTATAGCTAGGACCCTCGTACTTATATAGCGGGCCTTAGTAGTACGGCGCTTAGTCTTAGGCTTTAGTATAGCTAGCGCTTTACTATTATCGAAGTCCTCTAATATTACCTCTAGGCTAGATACCCTATTACGCTTAACTAAGGGCTTTACTACGTCGGTCCGCTTATCTACTAATAATAGTATTTACTTAGTAGCCGAGCTTAAGGCTTAATTATCGTATTTCTATATCTCTAGGCGTTCGAAGTCTACGTTAGTAAAGAGTATCTTCTACTTAGGCTATAGACTTAACTAGCCTAGGTCGAACTAATTATCCTTCTTAGCTATAGCGCGCGCTATAGCTACCTTCGTAACTACTATATTGTCTATCTATAGAGGCGGATTAACTAGTAATTAGTATTATAGACGGCTAACTATAGCCGGCTACTTAGCTAGAAGTAGTATTTCCTTACCGGTACTACTATAGAAAGTAGGCGTCTAGTTAGGGTATAGTATCGCCTACTTAATAAGGTTCTATCTATTATTACTAGTTACGACCGTCTATAAGTACTCCTTAGCTAGTAATTTAGTATATATCGGCTTAATATTATATATATAGTCTAGCGAGCTATTATAGTTTAGAGGTTTATTAATAGTAAGGCCGGCCTACTATAGTAGCGGGAGCGTTATCTAAATAAGGTTAAGGTTCTACTCGGTTACCTTCTTTACTTCCTTATATACCGAAATTATCTTCCTAAATAGTTCGTATATAGCTACGCTTAACGCCGTAAGCTTATCTATAAGCGCGTTACCTTATAACTATAGCTATAACTAATCTAGCGTTAGGTCTAATAGCGGAGGTTATTATACCTAGTTCGTATCTATTAGTAGTACTTCCTTCTTAAATATGTCGCTTAGCTATTTAGTTAGCTTATCTATAGGTATAACGAAGTATAGGAGGTTCTAGAATACTAGGTAGAAGGTAAGCGCTAGGTCCGCGCGCTTACTCTTACTAAGGGCTTAGTACCGCCTAGTAATTATATCTACGTTAAAGATAAGGTAATTAATATATTACTCCGGATAGGCGAGACTAGAAGGCTTAGGCATTTTCGCCTTAGTCCGGTCTATACCCTTAATCTTTACTTTTAGTTATAAGTATAGTATTCGGTCGACTATATAGATTAGATAGAATAAGTCCTATACGTACTTTATTACTAGTACGTTAACTAATATATTCCTAGCGTAATTATAGAATTCTTAGATTATTTTAGCTAAAAGTCTATTCTAGTATAGTAGGTAGAATCGACTACTACTAACCTAAGGTACTAAGTAGTAAGTGTATACTCTACCTTACGGGTACGATATCGAGTATAGAATTATATTAAGAAATAAGTAGTAGCCGTAAAGTATATTAAGTGCTACTATAACCGACGATATTATTATTAGGTCCTTAAAAAAAGGAAGAATCCAACTACTATATACCGCTAAGAACTAAAACTATACTATACCTATAAACTATATCTAGTACTATTTACCCTATAACAATCTCTCCCCTACTCGCTATATATCTATACTATAGATATACTAAATAATACTTAATAACGACTAAGTTCCTTAATATGGTCGTCGCGGAGATTTAGCTTATTAAGCTAGTTCTTAGCGACCTAGTTAACCTCCTTACTACCGAATTATAAGTACTACTTATAAACCTACTCTATTATTAGTACGTATCTATTAGTAACGCGACCGGAGGTAGTAAACATAGGTAGATCCTTAGTATTAGTTTTAGCTAGAGGGTTACGCGCCTTAGTCTCTTCGATTATATTACTCTTTATATCGATAGTTACTTTTAATCCCTTATTATCGTTACGGTTATTAATCTCTTAAGCTATTTCCTTAACCTATTACTTACTATTATTTCTAGCTAGAGTAGCTATACGCTCGGTACGCTCCGTATTACTCGCGCTAATCGGTTAAGTAGGTAGTACGGGTTTTACTAATATTAGTAATTATAGCGTAAGTAAGCGTATTAATTATTTACTTAGTATTCTTCGTAGAGTTAATAAGTACGCTTATATACTTATTAAAGTCGTTAGAGCGGAGTTTATTAATAAGGAAGTATAGGTACGTAACTATACTCGGGTTATTATCGATTTAGAGGTTTTTACGTAGAGCGCGCTAGTATTAGTTATTACGTTTTATAGAATCGCGCGAAACTTAAAGATTAGCGGAGTAGTTCTTAACTTTACTATCGAGTAGGTTAAAGCGATCGACCTTATCCGGGTAGGAAACTACTAATTCCTTATCGACGAGTAGGCGTATATTATTAGTAGTCGTCTTTATAGCTACGCCGAAGGCCTTAAGCTTCTTAGCTATATCGACGTAGAACTAAAGCGCT
Source organism: Zymoseptoria brevis (assembly GCA_000983655.1). Lineage (NCBI taxonomy): Eukaryota > Fungi > Ascomycota > Dothideomycetes > Mycosphaerellales > Mycosphaerellaceae > Zymoseptoria > Zymoseptoria brevis. Next base: position 29,406 of record JYJE01000531.1, read on the forward strand.
TCTTCCTTATCGAAGTCTATTACGTAGGCGCGGATTTCGTTAATACTAGTAAAGGTATTATTATTATATTAAATAGAGGTAAGTAGGCCGCCTTATAGTATAAGCGCGAGCGCCTATAAGGTCGAGTCGGCTATTAAAGCTAGTAGTAAGGGCGGTAAACGAGGATATTAGTAAGAAGGTTATAGTCGTAAGAAAGTAACTCGAGAAAAGGTATAAGAACTACTAGTAAGAGAAAGTAAAGCTAACCGGCTACTCTCGATTAAGGCGGAAAGTAGTAGTTAAAATATATTCGCCGCTAATATTACTATTAAGAACAAGTAGATACGCTTTAGTACGTATATTAAAGAGTGTAGCTAGTTTAATAGTTCGCTATATCGAGATGTTCTTCCGGTTCCGGTTATTGTCTTATTCTAGCTATTTTCCCTTAATTACCCCTAGGGGTAGCCTAGGGTAATACTAGGACGGGGTAGCGGAAATAGCGGTAGTAGCCGCGTTCTAATAATACTAGTTATAGTAATACTTATTAGTAAATTCTAGCCGATTATAGATTCTTCTAATTACTAGAAATACTTATAATTGTCTTAGAAGCGTAGCTAAGCCCCTAAAAGCTTTACTACTTCTTCCTCTTCTTCCTTATCGAGTATCGTAGCTAGAAGTAGTAATCTAAGTAGCAATAATTCTACTTATTAAACTACTTTACTTAATCGAGAACCTAGAAGAAGAGCGCGGAGCTACCGGTAACTAGACTACCGAGTTCTTACGTATATATAATAGACGGCTCTAGGAATTCTTTAATATAAGTAGTAAAGTAGCGAAGGATAGAGCTATTAACGTCGCGCTAACGGATAGAAAACAATAGGCTAAACCTAGAGTTATCGCGAATAAGGACGAATTTAAGACCTTCTATAAGGTTTACTATAAGGTACTAGCCGGTAAGGAGCTAGATTACGATAACTTAATTATAGTAGTTAAGGAGGAATATAATATGTCCTTATACCTTAATATACTAGTATCTAGTAAGGGCGGAGGGGGTATAAACTTCCGGTTCGTCTAGAAGAGGTACGAGGAAATTAGAATACGCGATATAGTAGTATAGGCTGTTATAGGGACTTAGAAGTTCGGTACTATAGGTATTAAGCTAGTTAGTGTTCCTAAAGAGTCCGAGTCTAAGTAGCCGGAAGAAGGTTCTAGGTTAGGGGCGGCTTAAATAGTAGTTGTTATAGTACTAGCGTCGTAAGCTTAGAACGAAGAAATAGGCGTTTCCTTAAATTTAAATATATACTATAGTCCCTTATTTAGTAATATCCGTCTAGTAGATAGATAGCGGCGAGGACAGCGATGTCGTAGGCGAGAGTTTAATTTAGAGCGGTTATAGGGGGTAATAAATATATACTCTTCCCCCCCCTAAAGGCTCTTACTTAAAGCGTTCGTACTAAGAGATATTTAATGTTACTAGGCTAGGTAGATATACCTATAGGGACGGTAGTAGAGGATCTTCTTCGTCGTCTAAATACTATCTTAATTTAAGCTCGTTCTCGTAGCTCTAAGTTCTAGTCGGTCCGGGCTCCGGTAGTAGGGTACGTATACTATCCTATTTAGGTATAGCGTAGAAATGTTACTATAAGTACTATACTAGTAAATTCCTTAATCTTATACGTAGACGTAGCTTCTAGATATAAGTATATACGATATAGCCCTTTCTAGTAATACGATAGCTTCTCGGTTATTAACT
>JYJE01000563.1:0-13118 GCA_000983655.1 Zymoseptoria brevis
TATTAAGAAATAAGTAGTAGCCGTAAAGTACATTAAGTGCTACTATAACTAACGATGTTGTTATTAGATCCTTAAAAAAGGAAGAATCCGACTACTATACACCGCTAAGAACTAAAACTATACTATACTATAAACTATATCTAGTACTATTTGCCCTACAACACCGGCTTAACTACCTACTAATAAATATAATATATAGTATCTAGCACTTTATAAAGTACTATGCCGACTATAAGGGTCTAGCACCCTTCTTTAATACGTAGCGTAACCCCGTACTTTGTCTTAGTAGCCTATATCCTTCGCCCTTCTTTAATACGTAGCGTAATCCTATACTTTGTCTTAGTAGCCTATATCCTTTCTACGCATACCGCTAGGTTCTAGGCTACTTCCTTATTAAACTTACTATATCTAACATATACTCTAAACTCTCGTATATATATTGTTTACCTATAATATTAAGTTTAATCTATTCGATATAACTTCTCCTATAGACGGAATAACGGATAATAGCGCGAATCCTTCGGGATTAGGTAACGTTAATCCGGAGGAGCCGAATGTACCCGATCTAGAAACGTTCCTCTAGTAGTTATATATATACTAAAACGCGATATAGGTAGAGCTAGAACATTAGCGGAATATTATAGATCGGGCGGAAGCTACGCGGAATACGCCGCGACCTATAGCCGATACTAGAGGAGCCCTAGTAGACCTAGTAGCTCTTTCTAGGGACGACCTAATTCGAGTACTAACTTAGGCGATCTCTAATCGACTAGCTACGGTAAGTAACGTAAGACCTATAGGCCTAAAGAACTAGAAGCCGGTAGCCTAGGACGGGAACTTAAGTACCTTCCGAGACTATCTACTTTAGCTAAGAAGCTCTTTTTAAGTACGTTCCGGCCTTAACCCTACGCTTCCCGACTTATACTACTAGGACACTATCTATAATACTCTCCCTTATAAGGAGAGGTCTCGTATATACTATTTCTAGGAGACGGGCAGAGTAGAAGGAACACGGGACCCCGAGTGTTTCTTTACGCGACTCGAAGACGTCTTCGGTAATAGTAGAGAGGCCTTAAACGTACTAGAAGAGCTTATAAACCTCCGGTATAAGCTAGGTTAGCTATAGTATAATTATTAGCTAAGATTTAATAATCTCCTACTTAGTACTAGTAGAGTAAGCTAAAAAGACGAGGTCTAGATTAGATACCTAAAACATACCTTCTCGAACCCCGCTAAAATATATATAGCCTCCGTTATAAACATTAAGAACTATAATAATTATATAGAGGAGGTCGAGTAGGTAATAACTAATCTAGAGGCTACTAATTAGTTTAAGGCTACTAATAAAAAGTAGAAGAAGAAGAATAAGAATACCATTTCTTCTATACTAGCAACTACGCGCTCTTAGGGTAGGAACACCTTAAGGGCATAGGTAGACGCTAATAGAGATACTATTATAACCCCGGCCTAGACGAGCGGGAGTTACTTAAGAAGCTAAGGAAGTCGGAATAGTAATACTAGAGGGAAGTAGAGAGTAAAGTAGGTTAATAACGCGGAAAGAGAGTAATGCTAATAGAGAAGACTCTACTTCCGCTATAGCGCGGATAGATACCGCGTACGCGACTATCCTTACGCTGTAGTAACGCTACCTACTAGAATAAACGTAGTCCGCGCGGGACCGGTTCTAGAGGACGACGAAGAGAAGTCGGATTCTATAAAGACGGGAAAAGACTAACTCCTTCCCGAAGTACTAGGATAGGAGATAGTATAGCTATAATAATAATAGTAGGCTAGGAGGCGTTTAAGAGTAAGATAAACGGTACCCTAATCTATAGTAATATAGTCCTAGAAGAAACCTTTAGGACTTTCGCCCTTATAGACGAGGGATGTTAATACTATACTACTATTAACGGAGACCTAGCTAAAGGCCTCGGGCTTAGCCTAGTTAGCGACGAGAAGAGAAGCGTTAAGGGCGCTACTACGTCTATACGTAACTCGTAGATTAAGGGGGTTGTCGCGTTCTAGATAGAAGTAAGCGGTTATACCTAGTTAGTATACGCTTACGTCGTACCTAACTTAGCCTTCCCTTTAATCCTAGGGAACCCCTAGAAGGCGTATAATAAGGTCCGGACGGCACCGAACGAATACCGGTTCTACTATAGTATTACTAAGAAGTAGGTAGAAGAAGGGAGGAACTATAAGGAAATTAAGGATTCCGGCAGCTTTATAGCGGCCGCTACTACTATAGTCGAGGACGTTAAGAAGACCCTTTAGGAGGCTAGAACGTTTAAGACCCTCGCTATAGTAACTATATAAGATATCTAGAAATCCCTAGAAGTAAAGAAGCCTCTAATAGATAAGGAGCTTAAGAGTAGGCTACCCCCGGAGCTTTATAATATGTTGCCGCTATTTAGGACGCGGGAGGCCGATAAGCTCGCTCCTTATAGAGGGGATCTAGACTATAGGATCGCCCTCCGGCCGAATGCCGATAGTTCGTAGCCTAGACTACCTTAGGGCCTCTTATACGGTATATCTAAGGACGAACTCTTAGTTTTACGAAAAGCTATTAATGCCCTACTTAAAAAGGGATATATCCGGCTAAGTTCCTTAGAGGTAGTAGCACCGGTTCTTTTCGCTTAGAAGCCTAGAGGGGGACTCCGTTTTTGCTATAACTATCGAGTACTAAACGCTCTAACGAAGTATAATAGGTACCCCCTACTATTAGTCCTAGAGACCCTAAGGAACCTTATAGGCGCCCGATAGCTTATAAAGGTTAACGTTATAGCCGCCTTCTACTATATTTGTATAGCGGCCGGCGAGGAATATAAGATAGCCTTCCGTACTAGGTTTAGTCTATTCGAGTAGTTAGTATGCCCGTTCGGTCTCTCTAGGGCCCTAGCGACTTTCTAGTAGTTTATTAATAACTTATTACGGGAGTATCTAGACGACTTTACGTTAGTATATAGTAATAACGTAATTATCTACTCTAACGGCATGCTCGAGGATTACTATTAGAAGGTTCGTATAGTCCTCTAGGCCCTTTATAATAGTAGCCTATACTTAGACCCCGGAAAGTATATATTCGTATAGAAGAGTATTAAGTACTTAGGGTTTATTATATATACTAATAGGAAAGGTATAGGACCCGACCCGGAAAAGATTCGAGTAGTAGAGGACTAGAAGGCGCTACGTACGTAAAAGGAGGTTCGAAGGTTCCTTAGGTTTACTAATTACTATAGGATATTTATCCCTAACTACTCTAAGATCGCCGTACCTTTAACCGCGCTTACCGGGAAGGGTATACTGTTCTCCTAGGGTAAGCTTAAGGAGAAGGCATTTAGAAAGCTAAAGGGGAAGTACTATAGCGCCCTAGTACTTTCCTCCTAGGACCTACGCCTACCTACGTTCCTCGAGACGGATTATAGCGGGTTCGCGATTAGAGGCGCGCTCCTATAGGAAACAAGCGGGATCCTAAATCTAGTAGGCTTCTTCTTATAGAAGCTTAATAAGGCTAAGATTAACTACGATATCTACGATAAGGAAATATTAGTAGTAGTGTCCTACCTAAAGTTTTAGGTACCCGAGCTAAAGACGTATAGTACCTTTACTATTTAGATAGACTATAAGAACCTCGAGTACTTTATAACGAAGAGGTAGCTAAGTAAGAGGCAGATTTAATAGTTCGAAACTATTACCTTATTTTAGTTTAAACTCGTATACCGGCCGGGCGCTAAGGGAATAGTACTAGACGTACTTTCTTATAGGGAGTAGGACACTCTAGGTAAGGACGACAAGATATCTAGATTTAGGAGGTTCCTAGAACCGGATCTCGCCCTAGACTAGCCGGCGTTAGCGGGGGAAGGGAAGGTAGTAGCTAACAACCTATTAGCTACTTCTATTTAACTCTACTCCCTATAAGCTATACTAATATACCTAGTATCTTTAGAGCCGATTTCCGATAGCGAGTACGCGGCTATAGTAGGACTATTTTAGGATAGCGAGTTAAATAAACTATAGGGTCCGACTATAAGGAAGGATACCTAGTATTAGATAGTAATCCGCGCTATTAAGGACGGATCCCGGGCTATTCTATCGGATCTAAAGATTAAGATTTAGATAGGGGATTATAGTATCGACGAGAAAGGCCGCTTAAGGCATCGCGGTAGGTTATAGGTTCCTAGAGTAGTAATCGTATCGGAGGCCGAATATAAGTCGGCGGATACTAAAATTCTACGAAACGATAAACTTCGTACTAAGATTATTTAGTCCGTATATAACTCTCTAGTCTATAGTTACCCTAGGCGGGACTCTACGGCTTTTATACTAAGGAGGAACTTTTACTAGCCCCTATAGTTACGGTATATTAGGAGATTTTTAAGAAACTACGATTACTACGGAAGGAATAAGGTATAGAGAGAACATAAATACGGGCTCCTACGCCCGCTACTAGTTCCTAATCGTTTCTTCTAGGAGATCTCTATAGATTTTATAACTAATCTCCCCGAGTTAAAGGGGAACTATTACCTATAGGTTATTAAAGACTGCCTAAGTAAGTCCGTCGTTTTAGAAGCAATGCCTAGTATAAAAGTAGAGGAATGCACTAAGAGATTCCTAGACTACTAGGTACGATATTATAGGCTACTAAACGCGATTACTAGCAATAGGGGACAAACTAGACGAGTATATTCTAGAAAACACTCTATTAGTTAACTAGAGTATAGTAGCAACTAAGCTCTACTTACTACCCGTAAACCGACAAAGGCCTAGAAAGACTTAACTAGGACGTCTAAGCCTACCTAAGGAACTATATTAATTACGAGTAGTCCGACTAGAAACGCTAGCTCTCTACGGCCTAGTTAGCGCTAAATGCCCGTTACTACTCGGGGTTAGGCATAAGCCCCTTCTTTATAGTCTACGGATATAAAGCCCCGTCCCCTATACCCTTAGAGCCGGGTAGTAAGGAGCTATCTATACTAGCCGCTACCTAGAGGGCTTCGAAATTTATAGAAAAGATAAAGAGGATTATAGACCTATACTAAGCAAGTATAGCGGAGGCTACTTAGAAATAGGAGGAAGCCGCTAATAAGAAGCGTACCGCGGTACCTATATACCGGAAGGGCGATAAGGTATAGTTAGACCTAAGGAATTATTATACCGATTGCCCTAAGGAAAGCCTAGATTATAAGAATACGAAATATACTATAGACAAGGTTTTATCGCTAGTATCTATCCGTTTAGCTAGGATCCCTAGTAATATTTATCTAGTCTTCTATTTAGATCTACTTAGACTAGTAAGCGACGACCCTCTCCTAGGATAGGTCTCCGACGATTACTAGCCGGAACTAGTACTAATTAAATTATATAAGGAGTAGGATATAGAAGAACTACTATATATAAGGATAGCGCTAAGTAATAGAGGAGGAGGAAGAGAGGTCCTAGTTAAGTAGACCGGTTACTATAACCTAATATAGGAGCCCTTAGATAATCTAGTAGACACTATTACTATAGACGATTTCGAGCAAAAATATAGGAATACTATAGTTAATAATAGACCTAAAGAGATATATATAAAAAAAAAGAAGAAGAGGGCGGTACTAAAAGATAAGAAGGCGGTTACCGCGGGATAGTAACTAGATTTATAAGTAGAACAAGAGTCTTATATAAGAATTTTTATTTAAAGAATTGTTTTTTAGAGTAGTAATCGTACTACTAGGTTCTATACCGGGAACCGACTAAGAACGAGCGGAGGTAGCTATCTAGGAGGAGCGGGAGCGGGCAGCGGTAGGTTGTTAGGGGCGCCTAGGAGGTTTAGAGCGGGACCCGGGTTATTATTCTATAGGTTATTATTCTAGCTAAAAAGGGATATTATCTACAACTCTATTAGTAAAGTACCGGACTCCTAGATAGAAGCAAAGGACTCGAACCCTTAACCTTTAGGTTAAGAACTTACCTTAATAGTTTAGTAATACTAGTTATAAGGAAAAGGAGGGGGGGCAGGGTATTTATACCTAACTCCGAGCTCTACGGGCGCGTTTTCCGCGCATTATTAACTTCTCGATAATACGAGAAAAGGGTAGAGTAGAGTAAAGGGAAGCGGAGATATTACGCTAGGTTCCGACAATTTACGAACAGACGTAAGATAATACTAAGAAAAGGGCGGACAATAGAGGAAAATTCGAGCTAATTAGAGCATTTTAGGTAGTTTTAAAGGGGATAGTAAATAGTCCGCTACTTTCTCGTAGGCGGCCGACGACTTCTTCGCGGACCGGGAGGAGGGGGGTAATATAAGGGTCTGGCGCCCTTCTTTAATACGTAGCGTAACCCCGTACTTTGTCTTAGTAGCCTATATCCTTTACCCTTCTTTAATACGTAGCGTAACCCCGTACTTTGTCTTAGTAGCCTACATCCTTTCTACGTATACCGCTAGGTTCTAGGCTACTTCCTTATTAAACTTACTATATCTAATATATACTCTAAACTCTTATATATATATTATTTACCTATAATACCGACCGTCGTTAGTAAATAGTAGAAGTCCTCTAAGGAGTCGCGATATTAGTCGTTGTACGTTATAACGTATAGGAAGATTAATAGCTTCTCTTATTAATTAATCGTCCGGTACCTTACCGTTATATAAGGCTCGATAAGCTAATATAGCCGAGCGAACGTACGCTAACTAAAGCGTATATATTAATATAACCGCTTATTATTAAGCAATATGCCGGCCGTAAAGGTACGTCCTTTCTTACTATCCTTATAGGTTAAGCGTAGACCGGTTAGTACGGTATTAGCGTAGCTCTCGAGCAGAACGGCTATAATGCTAGCTATAACGAGTACTTAGTTCTATATAATAGTACGTATATATAGTTGCTCGTTGCTTATTATAATAGTATATATTTATTATAATACTATAGCTAACGCGACGCGCTTACCCTTAATCTAACGCTATAGTACGATATAACGTAAGGGACTTCTTACTCGACGCTATTGCCTTATAACTAATCGGAACTTACTAGATTACTCCCCTTATACTTATAAACCTTCCTTTTAATTACCTCAAATTACTACTTACTCTACTTACAATCTACTAGACGGCAACGTAATTCAGAGCTAACATTAGATTAAGTCCGAGCGTTCACACTACTTACTAGCGTTTCAATTATCTACTGGACGGGCCCTAGAACAGCACCGACCGATTCTCCCTTCGAGCAACGGGTTTTGACTTTCGTATACGAATGTTCGTTCGTTTTTGCAAGTGAGACCTCCCATCAGGCTGTCGGCATGTCGCCGGCTGCGTTGCAAGCTCCGTTCACCAGGAAGTCTTAAGGTGCACGAAAAACTTTGATAGGTGCACGGAGAAACCATGCGTGCACGCAATATAAAGCAGCCATTCCCATCATGGAGACTCGACAAGGCCCCTCCACAACCTCCTTCAGATCTACCTTCCATCTCTGACTCTGCTACCGAATATGCGAGACCTTCTCTCAATCGCCGCCATCGTGGCCTCCGCTGCGGCAGTACCAGCTGTGCCCGCCGGCAAGGGAACCTTCTCCATACCTCAGGTCCTCGCAGGTCACGTCGTCAGAAGTCCTCCCATCGAGATGCTGGAGACATATCACAAATACTTAAAAGCCGGAATTCAGTCCATCGAGATACCAGCAGATGTCTCCCGCGCGGCTGAAGCCGCTCGTTTGGTCAAGAGAGGAAGTGTGCAAGCGAACCCCGACCAGTACGATTCTTATTACGTATCTCCGGTCAATGTTGGTGGCACGGTCCTCAACATGGTCCTCGATACTGGAAGTGCTGACTCGTGGGCGTACTCCAAAGATCTACCCGCGAATGTACGAGGCACACACCATGTGTACACGCCCAGCTCAAGTGCCAAGCAACTGCAGGGTTATACATGGGGCCTCAGTTACAACGAGGGCTCCAGTGTTTCCGGAATTGTATACTCCGACACAGTCGTAATTGGTGGTATCACGGCGCATAACCAGGCTGTCGAGGTCGCGACCAAAGTCTCCGCCGGCTTGTCAGATCGGGCAGACGTAGACGGTCTTCTCGGCCTCGGCTTCAAAACCCTCCAACAGGTCAAACCGACTCAGCAGAATACCATCTTTGACACGATAAAGAGTCAGCTCGCCAAGCCGCTTTTCACTGTCGATTTGAAGGTCCATCAACCTGGCAGCTATGACTTCGGTTACATCGATCCGAAGAAGCACAAGGGCATTGTTACTTATGTGCCGGTCGACACTCATCCGGGTTACTGGAAGTTCACCGCCGGCGCATACTCTGCAGGTTCCGGAAAGATCTCTGGCAGTGTTGGTGTCGGCTTTGTCGACAGTGGCACCACGTTCCTTTGGCTTCCAGCGAAGGTGGTGACAGACTACTACTCCCATGTTCCCAATGCGAAATACCACACCAGCATCGGTACGTGCATCGATCGAGAGAATGATTGCTCTTTTCTCATCCAAAGCTAACCTTTGTGCTTATGTTTTAGCTGGGTGGACATTTCCATGCAAAGGAACAGTCCTGCCAGATTTCCACGTGCGCGTCGGCAGCCAGACTTTCACGGTGCCCGGAAGTATTATCAACTACGGACCTGTCGACGACGCAAACAGTCCTACGTGCTTTGGCCAGATCGTCGATAATCAGGGTATGGGAGGACAGACCATCTTTGGGATGGTCTGGCACAGGGCCATCTTTGTTGTGCACGATCTGAGTACTGGGTCTGCACGCTTAGGATTCGCGCCGAAGTTTTGAGGAGGTGCCGATCGGTAGGTACGGCGAACTGAAAGGGAGTGAGTACTGGGCAAGCATATCAGCATGAAATACACGAGTTTGTGACCTCAACAGGTCGCCATGTCACCAGTCTCCTCGAAGTGTGAATCGCGAGAGCTGGGCCTCCAGTCAAGCACCCTGGAGCATCAGAAAGCGACCACTCCGTGAAACATTTGTCTAGAGCGCTCGCCCATCTCCAAGCTTTTCTTTTGACAAGGTCTCGTTGCTGGGATGTGTTCGAACAGGGGGAGGTGAGGTCGGCAAGGGCTTTCCCGCGGACGGAGGGGGCGCCGAACAGCTCGCCGACGAAGTAAGTAGAAGTCAAAAGTTGATGGAGCATCATAAATGTTTCGAGGTGATCCTCTGCTTCGACAACATCTTCGACAATCGCAATACTTCATGGCGCGGCCTCTCGCATCACAGCCTCTCCGGCAGGCCCTTCGCCAGACCTTTGGAGCTACCAGACAAATATACGCCACACCGAGACGACCAGTACGGCCTTCAACGTGTCGCAACTACTTCCAGCAACAACGCAACGCCAGTTCCTTCTCGCAAAATGCTCGCAATCTCTACTCCAAACATCCCATATCGGTCTCCGTGGCGGCATTAGCAATGGCCTGCGGTGTGGGCGGCATCGTCTACGCCAACTACCTCTACCAGACCTATATCCTCGAATCATTCCACAAATACCCGGAACCCGTAGCGCAAAAGCTCCGAAGAGCGCTATACTTCACCAACATCGACCTGCAGCCCAAAGAAGCGATCAAATACTACCGACAGGCCTTGGAGGTCGCGAATGAGCTTGAGATGGATCCTTTCAGCGATGAGATTATTGGCGTGAAGATTCAGGTCGCAGCGCTCATGGAGAGCATCCAGCAATGGCGGAGGGCGATCGAGGTGCTGGAGAGAGTGCGGAGTGACAACTTGGCTTGGATAGAACAATTTGGTGTTCTGGAACGGAACAAGGAGAGGCGTACAAACGTGTTGGCGAAGACGGTGGGCATTTCGGTCAAGCTGGGAGAGCTCTACGGACAACCCGCGATCTGGGATCGTGACATGGCGCAGGAGAGGCTTGTGTGGGCAGTGGAAACAGTGTTGAAAGAGCAGACAAGGCGGCAGAACGGCAATGTCAAAGACGAGGACGAGGGAACTTGGATGAGTGGGCAAGAGATCGGCGCAGCTCTGGAAGCGCTCGCGCACAGCTACGAGGAGAAGGAGCAGCACTATCTCGCTGCGCCTCTATTCCTGCAAGCCCTCAACTTGTACCCCACAAAAGACTGCCACTCGGTAGTACTCATGAACAATCTAGCCTCGAGTCTCGCACAACAGTCTCCACGACTAGCTCGCGAGGCAGAAGCGTACGCAGCGTCCCGGAATATTAACGCTCAGCCCTCGGGCCCGGCGGCATCGAGGGAGAGCATGATCGAGAACGCCAAGATGTGGGCACAGAAGGCTCTCAACATTGCGGCCAGCATCACGCCACCGGTCAGGAACGAAGAGTGCGATATGGGATGTGCAGTGGCTACGCATAATTTGGGAGAGTTTGCTGAGATGAGCCAGAATTTTGAGGAGGCGAAGAAGCGGTACGAAGAGGCTATTGCGCTTTCGAGGGCGATTGGGTTCGAGGAGGGCGTTGAGCAGAGCTCTGCCAGACTGAGGGATTTGAAGAAAAATGTGTGAATGGGGATTCAACGCCATCACTTTCTACGAACGATGACACGCTTGGAGAGACACCGAAGGCATGCATTATACACCATGCACGCACAATTTACTCTCATGTAGGATCAAAGCTTCGACGGAGTTCCGGGCTCAGCAACTACTTCGCGATACGCAGCACGATGGGTACTTCGACTCACCTTGTGCTTGCAGGCCGCCCAGATGCATGGAATCGTGCTATGGACTATCCAGCTGGACGTTTTCTCGAAGCTCATTTATTGCAGCAAAGACCGGTCCGATAAGAGTGCCAGGCGACATGCACAGGAAGCTGGATTGAAGGAAGCTGATTTGAAGACCAATTGATGCGACCAAATCGGCATAGTCGACATCCCCTCTGGTAGCGAAATTCCCGCAAGAAGACGGGAGACTAGTGCACAATGAATAAATCATTCTGCAAGACTTCGTTCTGCACGACCAACAACGATCCGAACACACGACTCTTTGGCATGTACGACACGATGCACAACTCTCATTCGCTTTCATCTCACGGCACTGTGACGATGTAATTCCTCGCCGTGGCTTGGTAGCGCTTGAAGGATTCAGAGCTCGGCGGTCAAAGCCTCGAAGGATTTCAGCCTTCACAGACGTGGGGATCGAGACGCCGATCGTGAAGTCATCGCATCTGGGGAAGTGTTGAAGAACAGGTGTTTGCGATTGAACTGATGCGTTCTGTCGCTTCAGAGGATTCATTCGTCAACGAAAAAAGTCTCCTCGAGGATATTGACTAGATCGTAAGAAAAAGAGCTGGATAGAGCTTCACATTGCCGCCGAAGAAAATTGATGCGATACAGCTTGCCCTTGGCCGATCTTGACGCTCACGCGACTCCCACGAAAGCAGGGCCCATGCGCAGCCTCACTCGTCAGTTCACAGAAGGAATGAGGATTCCAAGAGGTACGCGCCGTGGATCTATATAGCAGAGCAAGTTCCCGGCTGTAGCATACTCGCCCACAACTCGAACAACACCAGAATGCCCACCTCAACCATCTTAACCGCCTGGCTCCTCGCTGCACCAATTGTCAGCAGCTTCACCTTCACAGCACCACCCCAAGGCACCAAGCTGGACCTCTCGCGAAACATCACAATTTCCTGGACCGGCGAAAACGAACAGTTCGAAGAACTCGACCTCACATTCAATGCCGTCGGGTCGAGCAGATTCGGGTATGGCATCGCCTATAACCTCTCTTCCTCCACCGGCTCTTTCATGTGGGATCCAAGGAATGTGACTGAGGCACTGCAGAGCACCAACTTAACATTGAGCAAGGGCGAGGATCACTACTTCGAGGCGAAGCTGCACCCGAACGGTACAGATGGCACGCGGAGTGCTGGCGCGGGACTGGAGAGCGAGAAGTACAAGATTACGGGATATCCTTTGATCGGTGCGGCGGCGGCGCTGCAGCCACAGGTTGGAGCAGCGATTTTGACGGTGGTAGCCATCTCGATTGCATTTGGTGTGCTATGAGGGATGCTATTGCGGAAGTGATCAAGGCGATGGATTGTGAAGATGAGAGTTGAACGACGGAAAGATTTGAGATGTAAGTAAGATATTCTACGAAGTGCACAAATCGACTTTGTTTACCCAATCTCCCAAGCTGCTTCTGCGCTATGTCTTCCAGAGTTCCTTTTCACTCTCACGACCTATTTCTCAGTCGAGGTGACCGGCGACTTCTTCTTATTTGTGGGTATACTTGAGCGGTTGCTCCACGGCTGCCAGGAAGACGGCGACCTTGACACGACGCCGTGCTGTAGCATCGTTCCAGAAGTCGATTTCGATAGACACGGGCTTTGGGTACGTTTGGACCGTCCTCTCGAAGTCTGAACGTGGAAGACGGTCTTTTCGTCGGCGTCCATAGATTCTTCGGTACGGTAGTTCAGACCTCCATCGGCAATGTACCTTGTCTCTTCTCCACCCACCACGCGCCTTCAAGGATGTTCTGCATTAAACCATGTTTATCGCTGGTCGACCAAAAAGGTGTTCTAAATTCAATGTGGTTAGCGACGTTCTCGCGGAGCCGGATCACATTAACCTTGTTGTTGCCTTAGCATCTTACACTATCGTTCACGCTTGCTTAATGTGGTGTGCCGGTAGATAGCGTGTCGCGCGTCGCGTCGCCCTTATAGTATTGTTTATAGCGTTGTTTATAGCGGCGTATATTCGTAGTCGTCGCCGCCCTTACTATAGATCCGCTCCTCCTATAACGCGACGCTCTACGGCGGAAGTAGATGCTAACTATTATGTTGTTAACCGTCTACGGTAAACAAGAAGAGCTAGAGTTAGTAGAAGCATAGCGTAGTATAAGGGCTCCTAGAATAGCCGGAGACTAGATTAGCTATAAATACCTATACTTCGAGTAGAATATAGACCTCGAGTATAATAATAACGTATAGCTAGAGACTCGGTTTACTAAGGAACAACTACTAAGGCTAGCACTATTGCTCCTTAGCTATAAATAACTACGATTCCGGAGCGACGCTAAGGGAAGGTTCTATTACGTAGTAATACTATTATAAGCTCTATATCTTATATACTATTGCTTATCGTATCTAGGAAGGTATTATAGCCTTAGATCGTAGGTGTTTAATAGTACTATCGAGCTATTATATAAGAAGTTCGGAGCTATAATCT
>JYJE01000586.1:1400-55162 GCA_000983655.1 Zymoseptoria brevis
TAGAGTATATAGAAGTAGAGGTATATAGGATTAGAAGTATAGGTAGCTTAGTATTAATATTAAGTATAAAAATAGATATTATTCGGTAGCTCGAGAGCTAATCTTATCGTATCTTAGTACAATCTTAGCTACTTCTACTCTAAGGCCGCCAAACGAGCCTTAAAAAGCTTATTAATCTCTAATAACGATAGATGCCTCTCCTTAAGCCCTCTAATCTTACTACGAAGTCTATCGATCTTAGTCTTATATATCTCCTTAATATAGAGGATATTACGTATTATTCTATTAACCTTATCTACTAACTCTATATTCGCCTCCGTTAAGTCCGCTACCTCCGACTATAATACCGCTACCTTTGCTCCTTTATCTATAATACTAAGACTATCTTCGATATCTAACTCCTCTTTTACCGTAATCCTAGCGCCGTAGTTAGCCTTACTACGGCTAAAGTAATATCTATAGGTCGTAAGCTTCGAGTTGTCCTTATAGGCGTAATAGACGTAATTCGTATTAATATAGAGCCTATAAGGCGAGTACGTAGCTTGTCCTAGGATAATTAGCTAAGATTAGGCCGAGATTAGCGTAGATCGCCTAGATTAAACTTACCTTCTTCTATCTCCTATACTCGTGCTATATAATTATATCGTATAAGCGTCTAACGACCGCTCCTCCGGACCTTCGTATCTATTAATTAAGCTTTAGTAAGGGCTACCTTCTAGTTTATAACGCTAATATATTATAGAGCCTTCTAATCGGTAGTAGTCGGTATATAGTAGGTACGGAGCTCGATAGGTAGAGCCGAAGGCGATAGTAGCGGTAAAGTAGTGTCCGTAACGCTTACTAGAGAGTCTACGCGTATAGGGGGTAGTAGTAGTAATAAGTCGTCGCGTATAACGGCTAGCGGTAGTAAGGAGTCGTCGCGTATATCGTATAGCGTAACGGAGTTAATATCGAAGCCTTTTTATATATTAAGAGCGGTCTAAGAAGGTATAAGATCGTAGGCGAGAGCATAGAGAGTAGTAGTAGTAGTAGTGTTGTTTAAAAAAAGAGCACGGTAGTAGAGGTTTTATAAGAAGAAACGGCTACTTACTAGTATTATAAGTTACTTACTACTTACTAATAGTATATAATAATACGGACACACTAAGATCACGATAGGACGTATTAAGAGCGATATACAGACAATAGGAGGCATTTTGAGGAAGTGATGTTAATATGCACGTAACGAAATCGCTAAATCGGCCGTAGTAAGGGAAACTGACGTTTGGGGCGCCATCCTGCAACATCGACTTTTCCGCCAGTGCCTGTGAAAGTCTCCTCGACATCACCAGGGACGTAGGACATGCTGCACCGAACCGCACTGTCGACTGGGCGTACGATGCATGTGCCTGGGTAGCTCGCCTCCGTACTCCGGCATTGCCATTGCCGCTCCTGGCCTCCAAGAACGTTGATACAGTTTTGCCATGCCAATACGAATACGCCTTCTGTTTCATTGGCGGGCGTATCAATGCGCCGATATGGGATGCAACGGACAGCATCGCCTTGTCGATCGTCCGCTGCGTGCGCAGCTGTGGCCAGTACATAAGGAACGACAGCGTAAGTTCGCTTTCATCCATCTTCCAATCCTCCGTCGCTCGCTCGACTCTCAATCGCAGTCCATTTCGAACATATCCATCCATTTCCTCGCGCTCCAGATCGACACCATGAACGCAGCTACTGACGACGGGCGCTGGCTCGGCCTGCCATACCATCCAAACGCTGCCGCAGCCATAATCTTCATCGCGACATTCGGACTCGCGACTCTCGGCCACATCGGACACATGTTTTGGATGCGGACGTGGTATTTCATTCCACTCCTCATCGAGCGCATCAGTAAGTACAGTGACAACTCATAGCCGGCGCTCCTTAACTTAGCTGATATCCTCAAAGTGGAAACGTTCGGATGCTACGGCGAATTCTGGCTCTCCCGGTCTCCAACAAACTTCAAGGCCTACGTCCTCTACGACCTTCTCGTGCTTCCTGCTCCGATCTTCCTCGCAGCTACCATCTACATGTCTCTGAGTCGGATCATTATAGCTCTAGCTGCACGAGACCTTTCTCCGGTACGGCCGTCGAGGATGTCCAAATGGTTCATCTTCGGCGACGTGGTCTGCTTCCTCGTGCAGCTAGCGGGAGTGGGAATGGGCGTTACGCCCAGCCGTCACATTCAGGAGCTCGGCGCAAAAGTGGTCGTCGTAGGTCTGGTGTTCCAGATTCTCGTCTTTGCTTTGTTTATCAGTGCGGCGGTTACCTTCTACCGACGCTACGAGTCGCATGTCGGACCCGATTCCGGGCCGCTCAAATGGAGAAGATACTTGATCTCGCTTCTAACTGCCAGCGGATGCATCGTCATCCGCAATATCGTACGAGGAGTCGAGCACGCTCAAGACTCGGACGGCTCCATTGCATTGCACGAAGTCTTCGTGTATCTCTTTGATGCATTGTTGATGCTGTGCGTGGTAATCGTCATGCTGGCATGCCACCCCGGCTACTTGCAACGCTCCTCGCAGCGGAAGTCGGCCAGCGACGTCGAGAGAAACAGCACCATCACGACGCAAACCAGCCTCATGCGGGAGACCATACTCAAGGGCCATCGACCAAGGCCGTGCTCTTACCCGAGGGAACGAGATTAGACCCGGATAGAGCAAGCGGATCCAACCCTTTGCTGGCGTGCTTGCGAGCGGGAGACCAGTCTTGACATCACAAGCGAAGTAGCAGAGGGGTTTGCCTAATGGTCTTATCG
Source organism: Zymoseptoria brevis (assembly GCA_000983655.1). Classification (NCBI taxonomy): domain Eukaryota; kingdom Fungi; phylum Ascomycota; class Dothideomycetes; order Mycosphaerellales; family Mycosphaerellaceae; genus Zymoseptoria; species Zymoseptoria brevis. The sequence continues at coordinate 4,183 of JYJE01000586.1, forward strand.
ATGAGGCTTTTGTCGGAAGCAAAGCCGCCGAGAGCAGCCAGACAATTCGCAATGAGCACCGCGATTGAACCATCTCTATTGCTGCGTTCGACCTGCGCCGGATACAACAAAGGGATAATCCACCTCGATCTCGCACCTTCCTTCTCCTTCACATGGGATTGACCACGACTTCATCTGCTCCGTATCGTGTCTGGGCCGCGAGTCAACCAAGCATACTGCTTCTAGCTAGCAGCAGTGATAAGGCTTCCTCGAGCAAGCAGTCGCACAGCAGTGTCCTTAGTTAAATCACAACGCGGACGGGAGCAGACACAAAAATGACATTCATTTCCGCCTCTGACACTCAGCATACCGCCCACTCCCCACCACAACCTCGTGCCTACCAACCAGCATAACCACCTTAGTAGTAATCCCATTTCCCCCAAAACGCCATTCTATGCTTCAAAAGACTCCTCCTATCTACACAAAGTCCTGTGCATCCAACCCATTCTCTTCCGTTACCATAAAGTATGTCCTGTTTCCCGCGCTCAATTGACAAAGGAAAATTCCATACATCTCAATCTTTCATTGAGCATTTCATTCATCACCTCGCCACTCCATCAGTGGCCCCCAAACCTCTTCTCTTGACCTTTTGAAGCACCCTCCCTCCGCCAGTAGGGTTGTGCGGCGGTGGGACATGCGTTGGAGTATGGTCCGCAGTGCTGGCATTCCCAGCATCACCCACACTCCCAGCCTTCTCACTCCTTCCCGCCGCCAAACCAAGCCGACTGGCAGGTCGTCTCATGGGCGGCGCCCCCATATTGGAACTCGACGTCGCCGACGTCGATGGCAAATGTCTCGTGGAGCCTCGCAGGGCAGGGTTACCAGTGTTCCATCCAACACTGCTGTCGCGACTAGCAGGTCTGCTAGGACTGCGCTGCGCATGCAAGTACGGCGTGTTCCTGGCGTTCGCCGCAGCAGAAGGCGTCATGCCGGATGTCAGACTAACCGCCGAATTGGTTGGCAGCAAGTCAAAGTATCCAATCCCACTGATACCCGTCCTCATACTCCCTGATCCCGCGCCAGAATGGCCGCGTTCTCGCGCAGGCGTGCTGTTGGTCGAAAAGGACGACTGAGAAAGCAGAGGTGAGAAACTCACACCCAAACCAGAACCACTGGAACTCGTCCTCCGCATTCCCATATTCGCGTGCGCACTGCTGCCGCTCCTGGAATGTTGTCCGATACTGGAATTGCCCAGGTCTGCGCCCGCGGCTTGCATGGCGTAGTCACTACTCCGCACCAGATCTCCCGCCATTTCACGGACCAAAATCGCCGGGTCGCGGACGGCGAGAGCTCGTACTGCTTCCAGGAGACCATAGCGTTCAAGCAGAGATCCCTCGACTTGCCCTTCCATACCCGACACGTTCTCGCTAGCGTCGCAAATACTTCGAATTACCCTAAGGAGATTCAACCGGACCAGAGCCTTCTTACTGTGAAGCTTCACTCCCGACCGTTCGAAGAGACTCCGATGCGCCAAACTCGCCGCAACAGCAGGACTCAGGCGCAGTAACTTCTGCAGAGGTTCCAGGAGATTTTCGAAAGCATCGGCCTTGGCAGTATTGAAGCAGGAAACCATCGCCGAGGCGAAACTCGTCGATGTGGACTTGCCCCTGCCGGCATTCGCACGAACGTCTTCGTCGTCCAAGATGAGGAATTCCTCCACCTTGGCGGTCTCTTCGAGTGCCCAGACGAAAATCGCGTCCAACGCCGTGACAGCCCAGTATGGCTCCGCCAGCAGACTGACGTAGAATTGCAGTCCTTTGTTCTGCCATAAGATCTTCCTTCCTACTTTTCCTGAATGAGCCATATCGCACAGAATCGGGAGTGCGAATTCCTTCAAAGGCCGCTCCGTCTGAACAATGCGCTGCAGAAGTGGTATGACTCCAGAAAGCGCCGCGTCTTCCTGCCTCGGTTTGGACAGCCGGCAAAGATTGAACATGGTGTTGAGGACCTGGTTCGAGATGTCGCGAAAATAAGCTCCCTGCGAGGAAGCCGGAGAAGAAAGGATAGAGTTGAGCAAATCTGTCAAGACCTCAATGGCGTTGCTGTTTTGTAGAGCGTCCAGAGTAGTGGCAAGCATACTGAGGTTCTTGATAAACTTCAGCATCGTGATCTGGTGTTGAGGTGACATCCGACGGAGATCCTTCAGCACCCGCTTGAGCACCATGCGTTCGGCAACCAGTTCCTTGACATGATTCTCAGCCTGCGAGAAAAGAAGAAAGATGTTCACGATACGTCCTTCAATTACTTCGGACAGAGTAGCCGCATCTTCATCTTCGCGATTCTCGTTGCGTTCGTCCAGGACCCGATTGAGCACGAGAGACAGTGGATAAAGAACCGACGATCTAGACAATATCCGGCAAAAGTCGTTCTTCGGCGTCGGGCCTTGCATCTCAAACACCGACCAGATACCATTGACACCGACCAGAACCAACTCTCGGCCGGCATCGCTGTCATAATCTTCTTCGAGGAATTCCACCAAGACATTCAGTCCACCGCAGCTGACGAACATCTGCAGACTGACACCGCCCTGGTACATGGCTCGTACGAACGCAGCAGCCTCGAGGCGTATGTCGGAGCTGTACTTTTTGTGGGCGAACTTGGTGATAATCGGGATTCCTCCTACAAAGCAGAGATTTTCCTGCACCTCAATGTTTCTCTCCAAGATGAGGTTGACAATGCGAAGGAGGCGGAAAATGATGTGCGGGCGGTTGGCTGTTTCGAGGATCTCCAAGATCGGCAGCATACCGTGGCTGCTGACAATCACGCTTTTGACGTCGGGAGACTCGGTGAGGATCTGCAAGAGTTGCTGGACGATATCCGTCAAGACATCCTCCGGTTGCCCGAGTTTCAGCTCGGATACCAAGCCTTCGACCACTGCGCACAAGCGAGCATGTTTGTCTCTTGCGACATTCGACTCCAGGTCCGCTTCGTCCAGCTCCTCCTCCAGCGCAGCGAACGGATCGTCGTCCTCGTCTTCATCCTCACCACCCCAAGAAGAAGAATTGTTCAGCTTCAGCGTTCCACGTTCCGAGCCCGCAAACTCACTACCCATCGAGACAGCAGATTTGGGCGAGCGAGATACCGCTTGCGAGAGGACCGGCTCCTCGTCAAACAACAGCTCAGTGAAGTCTTCGTCATGTTCATCCTCGGCATACTTTTGAATCTCCATTGAGCTCCTCGTCCGCTTCATGGCCGCCGCATCATGCACCACATGTGTCGGCGTGCGTGTCCGCGTCCGAAGAGAGCCACCAGCGATCAAAGCTTGAACGTTGTGGACGCCACCTGCGTTCAATCGCCGGCTGGGCGAGAAGCCGGCAATCTTCTTGATGAAAGCATCCTCATCGTTCGGGATCAAGTCCGAGTAATCCTCGTCTTCCTCGTCCTCACAGAAATTGAGCTTGCTGATTGGCGCAGGCGAAAGCCTGGGTTCTGGCACATTGGGCCGCCTCATGTTCGGAATCGATGCAGGCTTCAGTATCTGCGTCTTCGGCTGGAAGTCACTGCTGGTATTGCGTGATTGCCCATCCGCAGAACTTCGGCGAGTGCGTGCTGCCAGTCTGCCAGGAAACTGATGCTTGATCTCATCATTCGTCGTCTCTTTCGGTAAGAATGGACGCACGGTCTGCAGAGCGTCTCCGGCAGTGATCTTCATCGATGACCGGACCGTGAGATCACCTTCGAATTCTTCATCCCACGCTTCGACTTTTCCATGCATCTCAGAAACCGCGTCGAGGTTGGCATATTGCTTCAGCTTCTCTGAACTGAAGAGGCCAGCGAAGTTGTCCTGCGGGCGAAGTCGATCCGGGATCTGAAGGCCAGAGACTCCTGACGAGAGCGATTCAAAGTCCGAATCCCAGTTATCTTGCCTTTCCGTATCGATGGGAGACCGAAATGATTCCGCGGCATGAGGTCTTCGCTGTCCAAGACGAAAGGCGGGTTTGGCGGGAGGTTGATTCGTTGCGTTGGGCGTCTTGCTGGTCGGCGCAAGCGACGTGCGCCGCCCTGCAGATTTGCCAATTGTTCCGCTTGCAGAAGATTTGACGCCGTTGCGCGCATTGACAATAGCTTTGGAGGGAGTTGGTCGCGACGATGCGGCCGAGGCGTGATTTCGTGGTGCTGCTTTCGTAGTGGCAGGCGGAGGGCTCGCCTTCAACGCTTCGTTCCACTGCTGTACGCTCTTGACAGCCTCATCATACTCGGTACGGGGCTTCCTCACGTCTGCAGTCTTCCTCGCGCTGGCGATCCAAGGATGTTTGAGCAATTTCTTCGCGGAGACTCTCAAATTGGGATCCTTTTGAAAGCACTGCATCAGAAAGTCCCGGACTGTCGGACTGGCTCCTTCCGGAAGAGGCGGATGATCATCGTTGACGATTCGGAATAGTGCGGGCATTGGTGCGAATTGGTGATATGGAGGCTTGCCATCAAGCAGTTCAATGACCGTGCAACCAAGCGACCAAATGTCGGAAGCGGTCGTTGCGCCAGAAAGCTCAATCACCTCCGGCGCCATCCAGTACGGTGTTCCAACCACACTGCCTTCACTCAGTCCCTGCTGTTTGGTCGCGACTCCAAAATCTGCCAGCTTCACCAGACCTTCCTTTGTCGTCAAGATGTTCGCTCCTTTGATATCTCGGTGTATAACACCCTGCTCATGCAAGAAGAGTAACCCCTGCAGGACCTGTGCAATGTAGAGCGCAACCAGGTTCTCCGGGAACTTTCCAAAGTTCTTGCAAATTTGATGCAAGCTTCCCTGCTCGCAGTATTCCAGGATAATGTACAGACTGTCCGGCGTCTTGACGAAGCCGTGGTATTTGACAATATTCGCGTGATGCAGATTCTTGAGCAAATCAATCTCTTGCATGATGACATTCAGCTCCGTCCGAGGCATATCCGACAAGCGCACCTGCTTGATCGCGACGGTCTCACCAGTAGACCAGTTCAAAGCGCAGTAGACACTGCCGAATGCACCGCGGCCAAGACAATGTCCCAGTTGATAGTCCTTCAACCCTTCCACCTCTTTGGCGTGCCTCTGTGCCGTGCCATCCTTGCTGGGCATCTTCTCTCTTCCAAAGCCGTCTCGCGGCACCACGCTCTGACGGCGTGCTCCATTGCCAGCGCTCACTTTGCCTCCCTGCGGTCCGTTCTCCTTATCCGAGCTCCCTCGCACCTTTGAGCTGCGCAGTCCTGCGGATCCAGCTCCGACACTACTGGTGGTCTGTTTGGGAGTCACATGTCGGACGGATGTGGAGGCTCGGTGCGACGCGCGAGAGGCGGCGGTCGAGGCGGCAATCGGCGGTGAAGGGAGAGAGGTCGGCATTGCGGGTCTTGTGGTGAGACTACCCAAGTCGGTGCGAGACGCGCATTGGGAGGAGTGGGGCGGTGGTCGAGGTGATGGCGGCGACGGAGGTGAAGTCGAAGTTTGGCCAGCAAGCAGACCTCATCGTCCAGCGGAAGAGGGACGCTTTGTGCTCCGTGCGCGTTGGATCTGGTCCAGTGTTTCGGAAGTGAGGTGAATGGAAGTCTGCGAGAGGCCTCGGAAGCACGCACGCGATCTCAGCTGGATGGTGGTGAAGGAGAGGGGAGGTGCATTCGTGGATTGAGTTGATCTGGTCGAGTCTGGATATTCTATCCTTCTCTCCTCTTGAACAGTCAGCACGTCAGGTCCAGCGTCGTCCAGCGCGTTGATCCCTGAGTCTCTTGTCGTCTGTCGCGGTCTCGTTGTCTCGTCCCGTCTGTTTCCTGCAGGGTTGATGCTGGCGTGAAACCGACCCGGAACCGAAACAATCGTTGCGATCCGTCGCGTGGAGCTGACGGCTGTGCCCTGTGGCTGGTGAGAGATGAGAAAGTGTGGCGCTGCATTCTCCCGAAAGGGAATGAAATGTCCTCTGAGTTCCGAGCTTCACAACGACATCTCTTTTTCTTCTCATTTCTGGACTCAATTGAACATGTTTCGTGCGTGGTACGGGAGGTGTATTGATCACGGTCAATACATTGGCCAAGTGTATTGGTGGAACATCTGATCGACGAGTCAAGGTAAAGTAGAGGGCTATATGATCGTCCAAGCGGTGCAAATAAGTGGACAGAGTCTACTGGAAGTGACGCTGCTGATAATTTGCCCGAAGAGCCAGAGGGCAGGTACAGCTATATCTTTGGGATCATCTTCAATAGTCCGGGCTGGCTAAAGCAGCGTGCTGAATGAGACGGGAGTGCGAACAACCCAGCAGAACACGTTGGACATTTTGCACTCTCGCCAATGCCTCGTCGGTGAATCGCAATAAACCGCCTGCTTGACTCACCTCCTCCGAACAAAGAGCCACACGACGCACGCCGTCGTTGATCAATAACTGCCGCGTATAATGCCATTCAACAATGCTCATGTCCAATGCTCTCGACAGCTCCATTCCGATGCACACTCGAATTGCCCATCATGCTCCTCTCATCCATCAACAAAGATGCTCCTCCGTCCTCCTCGGCCCATCACCCACACTCGTCAAAATCACCCTCGAAATGCCCTCCTTCAACTTCTCCCCCGCAACCTCTGTACCCTCCAACGCCCCCTCCTTGACCTGAATCTTCTTCCCTCTCGGACTATCCCACCCAGTCTTCTCCCCCAACAACCCCTTGAAAACACCCGCAACCACATCCTCATCTTGAGCCAGATAATAAACCACCGCATTCGGACCCGCATCAAATGTATACGCCGCATAGGTTTTGCCCTCCGGATGTGTCGCGTTGATCGCCTCGACTATCCTCACCGCCGCTCGACTCGTATCGTTCATGTAGAATATCGGCGGTTGTGTATCCAGACACGTCGCGTGGAAGTTGTTACTATCCTTCATCGACAAAGCCGCGAATGCTTCAAAGTCTCGGTTGTGAATCGCCTTCTCCATAGCCTTCATCCTCTTTGGCACGACTTCTTCCGCGCGGTGGGCGAAGAGTGCTGAAGTAGCCACAGTCTGTTGCATGCCCGCTGTGCTGGAGACGTCCTTCTTCTCCGCCGACGCAACGAGGATAATGGCACGCATATCCGGCCAGTGCGAGGCGGGACTGACTTCATAGGCGAAACTGTCCGATCCATCGGCCTGCTCACCTTTTTGCCAGGCGACGTAGCCACCCATCAGACTGCGACATGCCGAGCCGGAGCCTTGACGAGCGATACGAGAGAGGTCGGTGGGCGAAGAGGGCAGGGCGTAGAGGTTTGCGATCGCACGGACGAGGGCGGCAAAGCCGGCGGCAGATGAAGCGAGGCCTGCGGCGGTGGGAAAATTGTTCTCCGAGACGATTTTCAGGTGTTGGGTGGAGAGTTTGGGGAGGGACGGATCGGAGGATTCCAGGTCGGCGCGGAGGGAGCGGAGTTCGCGGAGGCAGGCTTGTGTGCGGGCGCCGGAGGTATCCTGATTTTGCGAGTTGAGGGTGAGGGAGTCGGAGGGGAAGGAGGGCGAGCAGGAGGCGGTGGTGTGGGTGCGGAGGTCGTCTTGGGAGAGAGTCACGGAGAGGGAGGCATTGGTGGGGAGGTTGAGTTTCGTGTCGCGTTTGCCCCAGTACTTGATGACGGCAATGTTGACGGGAGCGAATGTGCTGGCCCGAGTGATATCGTCGGCGGAGGAAGAGGAGGCCATGCTGGTTGAGGGGGTATGGGGTGGTGGTGGTGGAGCGGAGTGGGACAGTAAGGTAAGGTTGTTGATTTGTTCCCTCGAGGAAGTCGAGATCTTAAATTTTATGCAAAGACAAGAATTATGCACAGGGTCTGAGCTATCACGAGGATCGTCTCAACTTTTTATGCAGCTTCGACTTCATCATCGACGACTTTCCATCAAACTCTCTCTTCTCTTTCTCTACATTCCATTTCTCCAACATGCGATCAGAAGATTCCTCCGAGGCTGAGAAATGTCCCGTCGACCCGAAAACACGAGAAATCTGGCTCGAAGCCGCCAAAGCAAAAGGCTCCTCAGAAACACCTCCAACACATCCCCCGTCGCCGCCATCACAACCAAAGACTAGACCTTCCATCCTTCCACCCGTCCGCTGGTCTCTCGACACATCCTCATGGCAGCCCTTACCCACTCGAACATCAGTCCCGAAACCCTCAACACGCAAAACCCTCCCCACCGACCGCGAAATCAGCACAATCCCCCGCGCCATCACCGACCCCTCGACCCTCAACTCCGCCGAACGCGCCGCCCTTCCACCCTCCAACTCCGAATCCGACACCGGTCACGACGCTTCAACCGGAAACTGGGTCTACCCTTCCCAATCCCAGTTCTTCTCCGCCATGCAGCGCAAAGGTCACGAGGCGGATCCCTCGGACATGTCCTCCGTCGTACCGATTCACAACGCTGTAAACGAGCGCGCGTGGTCGGAGATCAAGAAGTGGGAAGCAGGTTGGGGGAGTGAGAAGTGCGGTGGTCCAAAGTTGGTGTCTTTCGCGGGCGATAGCAAGAAATTGACGCCGAAAGCGAGGTGGAATGGATTGTTGGGGTACTCGGAGCCGTTTGATCGACATGACTGGGTGGTGGACCGGTGTGGGAAGAAGGTGGAGTATGTGATTGATTTCTACAAGGGGAAAGGCGGAGCTGGACCGTTGAGCTTTTATCTGGATGTCCGGCCGAAGTTGAACAGCTGGGAGGGGTGGAAGATGAGAGGGATGAAGGGCGTGGGGTTGGCATGAGGAAATCAGGTCAAGAGATGGTGTAGGGATTGATGGACGCTTGCATTAATGATGCCCTGGGTTTGACTGCATTTACGAGAAGCATGAGAAGATATCGAACATAGATCGTGTTCACGCAGCGAGACGACTCCGAAACACGCATCTCGGCCACGACACACCTACCTCGCTTGGAACACGATCTTTCGGCAACAAGCATTGCCACAAGCACAGCTCTTGTAGATTGTGGCATGGGAAGCAACATCATGTTTTCCCTTGCAACTCATCCGGCGCAGAGTCAGCTGCGTGATGATGTCTAGCCGTAACAGCACATCATACGCATTGACGGAGACACTAAGAGATGTGTCGCCAATGCGAAGACTGGTGGCCTCAGCGGCAGGATGGATGGGGTCGTGGGCGAAAGGCCTTGCTCCTCGCTATGGAAGGGACGTGTTGGGACGCTCTTTGATGAGACCCTTCACCACGCTCAGCAACTGTATGACTCGACAGCCTCCGCAATGCGGACATGCAGTAACAAAACCCGCCATTTGGTCTTCGCTGCGATAAGAGATCCACACAGACAATTGATACCCACTGTCCAGGCTTAACATCCAATGCGCCATACAGCGCGTTCTCAGCGGACCGCGAAAGCATGTTGAACGGTGCGACCGCACAAGATCAAGACACTCCGACCGCAATACCACATGGTCCAGCAAAGATGGCGTTCTTCGAGAACGACGCCCTGCAGCTGAATGCGAGTCTTAAAATCGGTACCTTAGACTGCCATGAAACGACACACAAAGATGCTGAGCGGTCACTGGGACCCTGTCGGCGTGTACATACCTCCGTACATGCGGCTACCATCTCTCAGCACACTGGAAGCGTCGTCAAAGCAAGATCTTAGCTGAGCCAGCCCAGGTTCAAGCGAGATCTCAGGTCAAGGCGTGTTGGGCGTGCTTCTTCAGCCAGCCAGATCTCGCGGCTAGCTGAAGCTAGTCAAGTGCGTGTGTGGGATTGGCTACGCGGCTGAGCGCCGAGCTCTCCGACGACTTTGGGCACGGTACAGCTCATCTGATGTTGTAGGGCCGCATGCACCAGATGGTTTGCGTTGAGTCGTCGCTGCAGTCGTCCAAGGTCAAAACCATCAGGTGATGGCAATAATGGTACTCGCTGCGCGCTGCCACTGCGTCCGCTGTAGTGCTACTTTTGAACAGCATCTAGCGACTGGGACAGCTTGTTGGCAGCGCTGTAACGGACCCGCCGGCGTTGTAATTTTGTTCCATGGAAACGACAGACGACAAAGAGTTCTGAACGCATAATCGCCTGCACTTTCTTCCGCACTCGAGCAGCTGGAAGCGATGCGTTGGCGCGAGGAAAGAGCCTCAGCTCGCTTGACTTCTGTCGGGCTGAGATTGAGTTACGATCTTAGCGTACGGCACCGTCTTGGCTGGATTGATTCACATGAGATCCCTCCGGTAGATGTATCCGGACGGATCTGGAGCGGTCTGCGAAGGAAGACTTCGTGGGAGAATGCCACAAATCTGGCTGGAAAGGCCACTCCGGACATACGCGAAAGACAGCCACACACGCCGTTGGAGACATGCTCCCGCGATGCAGGACAGTACTCCGAAATGGAACGACTTGACCATATATACCGGCCACGAGCCAGCCGTACCACAGCTGCGATCTGTTTCCCACATCCACCCATCGTGTAAGTTGCGACCCATCGCCAATGATGCGTTTCCTTTCCGTCCTTACGGCAGTTCTACTCGCCACCTTTCCAGTCGATGCAGCAATCTTGCCTGACCTCGACTCCCGCTCCCCATCGATCCACGATGCAACTTTCCAGAAGCGTCGAACCCAAAGATGCGCCGCCGCCGGCACTGATCGAACCAACTGCAGGGCCTTTCAGACGATAGCGTCCTGCAATGCTGCACGAGCGTCTACACTCTGCAAGCAAAACACCAGGTGCAAGAGCTATGCTGTCACCACAGCCAGTAATGGGGTTCAATCCTGCGGGCTCTATGCTTTTCCTGTCAGCCAGGTTTACCAGGCGAACAGCCAGTCGACGAAGAGGTATTATGATGTGAATTGTGATGTGGCTGGCCAGGACGAGCACGACGACTTCGAGACGGGCTACTACAACGACGAGATGGACAAGCACTACAACCCGACCGGCAAGCACCACAAGCCGGCGGACAAGCACTACTGCAGGGCGAATGAGTACCACTCCGAGCCGCACAAGCACCACTACAGGTCGTACAAGCAGCACAACTGCAAGATCAAGCACTATTACGGCGAGACTGAGCACCACGCTGAGATTAAGCACCTCCTCTGCCACACCGAGTCAGACAACGACAAGAGCAAGCACTCCCACTCCAAGACCGAACTCGACCACGATGAGATCAAGCTCGACGAGCACAGGGACAAGCTCTCGTACTACTCGACCGGTCTCCATTTCCACAACTAGCAGATCAGTCCCAACGACAACCACCAGATCAATTCCAACGACTCCAAGATTGAGCACCGCCTCGACAGTCTCAACCACAACTACTACCAGCATCTCCAAGCCGCCCCCGAAGTCCTTCGTTTTGAATGCTTTCGACTCCAGGAATCAATTGCTGGGCAATGGAGCAGTGTCTGGTGGAGGCCCGATATACGCTTTTACCTTTGACGAAACCAACACGGAAGCTTCTCCTTTGACCATGAACCTTGCCAGCCAACTCCTCGTCCAAGGGCGCGACCTATATGCCCTCGTCAAGCGACCTTCCTTCAGCCAAAAGAGACAGGCTTCGTCCGGAGCACAGATTCTATTTGTGTCAGAGAGTGAGAGTCAGGCGGAGGGTTCCAGCATTTGCGATTGCAGAATGCCCTCTGGTGTGTTTTTCTGTACTTGCGACGGGTTCGATGGCTTCGCGGTCGGACCGGAAGGTCAGCTGGGCACCGGTGTTCTGGATGGTTACGTTCCGATTGTGGTGCATGCTGCGGTTATAGACGATGCTTCGGGTGGGAACTCTGCCACCGGGGTAAGCGATGTCTGCTACGATAGAAACTGTGACAGCGATGTCCACGGGAATCAGCATGACAGCTTCGACTGGTCAATTGGATCCCTCTCAGAGCACCATTGCCATCAGCAGCTCCGCCAGCCAGTCCGCGACCGGCAGTGTCACAAGCTCAAGGCAGTCTGCAACGACATCTATTATTAGCCAATTCACGACCGGTGTCAGTGGCGAAGATTCATTCTCTTCGACCAGTTCGACCAGTACTGTCAGCTCCACGGATACCACGACTGCGGTAAGTACTGCACCAGGAGCCGTCATACCACGACTGCGGTAAGTACTGCACCAGGAGCCGTCATACCAACCTGCGCGACTTTTGCGCTACAGGAAATCGACGGAAGCGGACATTATCTTGTGCATGAAAACCTCGAAGAACAAAGTCTCGTCCTGTCAAACGCCGCCTCCTTCTCCGATGCGACGAAATACCGGCTCGATGGCACAAGACTCATCGACGCCTCTACCGACAAAGTCTGGACCTACGCAGGCGGCCACGGGTCATCCATCTACATGTTCACCCAGGCGGATCCCTCGCAGCCCACTGATGAGCTGTCGTGTTCTTTCGGCATCGATAACACATTGAGCTGTTTCGCTCCGAACAACCCAGCGATCAACCTGCTCGAAGTCGTCACATACGCACAGCCTTATGGGGACATTCTGTGGATTGGAAATGACTTGTTCTATCAGTCCAAGGCCAAGAGTTACAAGTTTGTCTGCGCTGGAGGTAATTCTGGGATAGCACCGACTACAATCACGAGGGTCTCTTCTGCAGCGGTAGACACTGGGACTCCAACGACGACGGCATCTTGTGCAGGGTTAGAAACTACGGCACCAACGACGACGACGGCATTTTTTGAAGCTGTAGCCAGTACAACTACAGCAGGCAACATGCCAACCTGCGCGGACTTCCTCCTCATGGCATTCGACGACAGTGGTGAATATCTCGCGCATCTCAACGATCAAGACGGCGCTCTCGTTCATTCCGTCACCGCCATCTCAGCGGCCACGAGATACCGAGTCAAAGACACGAGGCTCATCGACACCACAACCGGTGGATTCTGAGTCGGGCAAGGCGGAGCCATCCGCACAGTCCACACAGCTGATCCGGACAATGGCTCCCCCGAACTGAATTGTCATTTCGCGTCAGATGGAACTCTGAGCTGCTTCGACCCAGTCTTCCCGGAAGTTAACCAACTCCAAGCCGTCAACTACAGTTCGGTAGTGGGAAATGCTCTGTTCATCGCAGAACAAGGCAAAGTCAACAACGCTGTAGACAGACAATACAAGTACATTTGCCCAGCAACCCACTCAGCCCGCCACGACCACGAAGCCCGCCGCCTCCGCTCCAACATGTGGTGGTGACGGTCACTTCCGCCTCGCGTTCGGCGATGCCTCCCACCTGCAGAACATCCCGCTATACGTCTACGCCACCGACAATTTTGACCAAGCTACGCGATTCGCACTCAAGGGAACCACGCTCGTGGATCCGAGCAATCACGACCTCTCCTGGCTCACGGGCATGTCGGCGGGCAACGGTCCTGTCCGACGCTGGGCTTCCGCACAGTGCGCCTGACCCGAACAGATTCGTGCCGATCGAATGTTCGTTGCGCGAGGGCTTTGAGCTGTATTGCCAGCATCCGTTCAGCAATGGGACGATTCACGATTTGCAGTTCTGCACAGATGGCGCTCAATGGCAATCTGCTTCTTTTGGCGAAGGGGCCGTTTGTGGCGGGGCTTGGGATGTGAGCCGATTGTGTTGACGGCGGAGTGTGTTACGCCGCGTGGGTAGATTGCGTGGAAAGCGGAGGGGAGTCGATGTGGTCGATCGGCTGGCGAATGCAGTTGCGGACTACTGGAATAAGACGGGGATGAATGAGTTCTGATGGTTCACTGTTTCAGAGGATGGGCGGCAGCGATGTTGGACAGGGAAGGAACGAGGAGGTTTACACATGATGTTATGACATCTGGAAAATTGTACTCAATGTTTGCGATCATCTCCTTCCACATCGTGTCAGCGATTCAAGCAAATGTCAATAGTCCGAAGATCATAGGTGTCGTCATGCTCAAGACAATCGCAAACCTCGAATGTGTTCACCTCAAGCCGCGTAATAAAGTCAGCAGTCGTCTAATACATTAAGACATCAATCTCGACCATGCAAGTGTTTCATACTGTGAGTAAAACGACGCCCTTCATGGCAATCTGTCAAACGTCCAATCCGTCTCAGCTTCACCTTGGAATCTGATATGTTGCATTCACCCTCTCAAATTCCGAGCATCTGAGCTGTAAACGGATGCTTCATGTCCACTTTCCCGATGATCTTTTGGGCCAGCAAAGACTTGCACAAACTCACTTGCGATCGAAACGGTACCACAAAGGGCGGCTGACGTTCCATATTAACGTCGCCCTCATAACAGTCGTGCTCCCCGGCAACTCAAGTCGAAGTACAGTTCGCTCAGCGACACGTAGGTTGTCCTGTCGAAGACGATGCGATGCTTGTCCGCTCTTTCACACTCCCAGCAGAGCATGCACGTGTAGACACCTCGTCGCACGAACTCTTCTCCTCCATTGAGCAACTCCTCTGTATCGATATGGCTGCTCTTGTCCTGCGCATACAGCTTCTCCGAGCTCTTCTTCGCTTCCTCCTTCAAGGTCTTGTTCCTCTGCTCTTGCGGACCTCATCTCACCCATCACACCACTGACACATCCAAGCCCAGACTCTTCCTGATCATTGAACCTCCTACCCATCAGATTCACTCGCCCAGGGCACAGGAGACTCAAGACAATCGCCACGTGCTCGAAATTTGAGCTCGTAGAATGCGAGCCGGGACGTCCACGGTACAGCCAGCGACGATCGAGATCCAGGCAAAGGTGCGTTCTTTCAGATCTGATTCGAGTCTTGGAGGTTTCCTGAGCGACGAGGCTGGCGAACATCTTTGAATGGCGCCTTTGTCATAGACTGTAGTGCATGGCTCTTTCGCACTGCTCGTGCCGTGACGATACGATGTGGACGCAGCCGTGGAGCGCGGACCGTGGAAGTGCATGTCGGGGAGAAGTCCGTCGGTCGACCACACGACGTCCTGCACCGCCAACAGTGTGTGGTGCCAAGTCCAATACAGTATTCACACCACCATCGCTGCCTCATCCTCGCGCGAGAGAGTGATCCAGGCATTGATGCGCGAGCGCGATTGTCGTTGCAGCCGTTGGCTAGACCCTCGGACAAGCAATTGCACGAGAACTCAGAACCGATAGTTCAACTATCTTCAGCGGTCACGATTTTAGGTGGAACGGGGGAGTGAAATTGAGTCAAATTAAAGGATGCGTCCAATAGATGGAGAGTGAGTAGACGCGCCCGCACACGTCACGAGAATGTGATGACGGGATAGAGAGTCTGGCTGGTGTGGTTGGAGTGCGGTATTAATAATGCTGTTCAAAGCATCCACGATCAACAACAAGAGGTGTAGTAATAAAGTAGAAAAAGTTGTATGAAAGTGTAAGAAAAAAAGTAAAAAGGATATCTCGTCGCTCTTTCTCTCGCTGTACAAATATCAGAGCAGGCTTGTCATCAAAGTCGTGCTTGCCGTGCAGTGTATCCCAAAATGAATTGCTTTCCCTTCCCTCACTTCCCTCCTTCACAAGCTACCACTCTCTAAGCGGCAGACGTGTACGACGCAGGCACAGGCTGCACGTACGCGGTGCTGACCGCCTCCGTTGCCGTGGCAGCGCCGGAGGTGGCGTAGTATGGTGGGAATGAGGCGGCCTCGGTGGTGGATGACGAGGCTGGGTATGTCGCCTCAGCGGTGGAGGAGGCAAGGGAAGAGGTAGCGTAGACTGGAGGGTATTCAGCGGCACCAGTCGAAGACGACGGGTATGCAGCGGCAGTCGACTGGTAGGTCGCCTCAGCGGTCGAGGTCGGGTAAGCCTCCTGGCAGTCATCGGTCGCCGTCTTGGTGTAGGTCACGAAACCGGAAGCGGTGGCGTTGTATCCGGCGGGGATCGTCATGCTTGGGTACTGGCCAGGGGCGACTGGGGTCTTCGCAGACTCAGTGGGGTGGGCATCAGCAGGAGCGGTCGGGGAGCCAGATGCTGGCGCAGTGACGTAGACCTTCACGGTCTCGGTGACGGTGACGGTCGTGGGAACGCAGACCTCAGCGCTGGAGGATGGGTAGACGGTCACGAAGTTGGTCTGGGTGGAGGTCTTGGTCTCGGTGTTGTAAGATGGTGCGGTCTCAACGGCGGACGATGAGGCGGTCTCGGTGGGTTGATCGACGTAGACGGTCTTGGTGATCAAGATGGTCGAGGTCTTCTTGATGGTCGAGGTGTAGACCTCGCCGCCGGAAGAGAAGGTCACTGGCACCTCGTAAACGTAGGTGCTGGGCTGCGCAGGTGCAGTGACAACAGCGGTGGACACGCCCTGGGAGGAGGACGAAGAGTACACTGCTGGGTAAGTCGGGCCAGCGGTCGAAGTGCTCTCGGTCGCGGAGGTGGTAGCGCCCTCGGTCGCAGACTTGGTTGCCTCAGTCTCGGTCTCTGTGCAGGTCGTAGAGGACGATTCAATGGCGGAACCCGAAGCCTCGCTGGAGGTGTAATAGACCGATGGGTAGGTCGCCTCGGCCACGGAGGTGGAGCTCGCCTGGGCCTCAGAAGAGGTAGCGTAGTAGTCCGGAGCGGAAGAAGAGGCGACGTATGCCGGAGCGACGGGCGCAGCGGAGGAAGAGGTAGCGTAGTAGTAAGCTGCCGCAGCTGGTGCGGAAGAGGACTGCGCGACGTAGCCCGGAGCTTGGTTGGGAAGGGCGGAAACGCCGGCCGCGAGGGCAGCGGCGAAAGCGATCTTGGAGTACATTTTGATTGGATTGGGTGGGTCGGGGATCGGGAAAGGGGTTCCGGAGAAGAGGCAGCACGCGTAGAAGTGAATGTGGTAGTGCTAAAGAGCGTAAGAGTCCCGAAAGACGAAAATGAGAGTGAGAGTGCTGCGAAGAGTGAGGAATCCGATGAGGGAGGGAGAGAGAGAGAAGGAGCCAACGTCGACGGGCAGGGTATGGAAGTATCTATATGGGTGGGAGATGAGGACGGCATGGGTAGCGCCCATCTCTCTGACCGTCTGGGCTGGGCTGGGCTGGACAGGCAACGGGGAGTGGGACAACAAGCGGAGGAGGAGAGTTGATCGATGGGTTGCCCCTGTCGACTCGTCCGCGCAATTTCGATGGAAGCAATGGGCTTGAAGTTAATCTGGACATTCCCGCCGGATAATTGGCTTGTACCTGCATGAGAGGTGAAAGTGGCGTCGTCGGTCAACCTTGTCCTGGTCGTCACTAAACCTGTTCCTACCGTAGCGTGGACAATCCTACATGACCCACCAACGATTATGGAACATGGGAGGCTATGAGAGGCTACCCGCTTTTATTATCATTCGCGAGCGGCAGACGAAGAACTACTAATATAAGTTCACAACGTGGGCGCGAAGCCTTCGTGGCGGACTATTGGCAACGCCTGATCAAAAGTCATTTCACTGCTCATCTCGTGGATCATCCAAGTGACGACCATGCGAGGGAGGCTGATAAGGAGACTGCCGACTGGCTGGATGTTCGTGTTGCTGAGAATGAGATGAAGCGAGATGAATTGAAGAAGCGAGTGATGAGAGTCTGGACCTCACAGAGTCACAAACTCAAGGATGCTGTGGAGTCAGTCATATTTCAATCCTCGCCATGCCCTTGCAAGCTGCGAAAACCCATGCATATCTCCATCAAGTCCAGCCCTCGCCCGCACGCAATAGTTCTACAAACAGGCGTCAATCTCCGTGGCATCCGCATCTGAAGTGAAGCCAGATGCACTCTCGTCTCCGTGTGCTCGAAACAACACCTGTCAAAACTGATTCATACTACTACAAGTCCCGCCAGCTGTCGATCGAGACCCCAAATAATTTGTCCAAACCACGCCGGTCACTTGTTGAAGTGGAGGAGACGCGGAGAGACACAGCATGAGACTCCGCATCTTCTTCTCGTGTCCTGCACAAAAGATCCAACGTCCGTCATCCTGCGGGAACCAGCAGCATGGATCCGCCTGGTTTTTCACCGTTTCAAAGTGAACAGGTAAACCTCGCCGTTTCGCAGCGAAACCATGGATTATTCTGAGCGCGGGATATCATCGGTCCTGCATACGCCATGCACCGCATTTTCCCACATGGCAGAGAGAGGAACGGTGGTTGTCATCTCGTCCAGACAACGGTCTCTTCGGCAGTGAATGCCGAATGCTGGATTCTTCACGTCTTCGCATTCATTTGATGAACAGCTCGCTGCATCTCTTGCTTCTTCTTCTTCTTCTTCCTCTTCTTCTCCATCTGCCCATCTCCGCTCTGGCCTCTCACCCTGTCCCTCCCTCTCCTAATCGAGATAACAGACACCACCTTGCCCCTGTAAAATCAGCCGCACTAGAACTATCCGAATCTCCGTAGCGCGCAAAATATCCTCCGGCCCGGCAGTGGAGTGGAGTCCAGAATCTCCAGCCCACTCCACTCTTCTCATCAATTGGGCAGCTTGTACCTATGCAGCGATTGCTGAACAACGTCCTCACTTGCCGACCGAACAAGCAATTCACGGCATATACTCATCAACAACGTTCATATCCGTCCGTGTGGCAACGTCTGCGAGGCCACCGCGAGCGGCGCGTCTTGCGATGACCACGATGAGATGAGATCGCCATCTGATCAGCGCTTGACTGCTTCGCACTGGAAGATTTGAGTTCAGCCACCTTTCGTGTTTGGGAAGCCGGACGGAAGTGCGATTTCGGGACACGCGTATGTACCTCGTGTCGTGCGCTGGTATTATTGCTTGTTCTTCGTTCCCATTGCTTGTTTCTCCTCGTCTAGGGAGGGACTTACATTTTCGACGAACCCTACGTCTTCTTCGGTGAGGACGGTTGAGCTCGAGTCGGAGAATGGCAGGGAGGATGCGACCTGCCGCGCCACCCTGTCGACTTCATCCTTCTTGAATCCCTCTTGCAGTGCGGGAGAGCTCATTTTGCGCTCACCGCATGGCAGGTCTCTTTACATGTCCATTCGCCGCCTGTCGTCCATGTGCGGAACACATGGCCTCACGCTGCGGAGCACAGTCCCTTCGTAGCACCTCCTTGCTTCGCGCACGAGAACAAAGACTCGACCTTACCGAACCACCTTGCTCGAATACCTCGTCTCGCTCCTCGCTTCTCGCCTCTCCCCGCCGACCTGCTCCCAACCTTCGCCGCACTGGGCACCTGGCTTCACCGTTTGTGTGGCTTTGCGCCGTACTCTGGACAAGACAGGCCGACACGAGCTGCGCAGGAAGATCTTGGAAAGACGGCAGGAAAGGCGACTGGGTATCTGGTGATTGAATCAACCACGGCAGACATGAACATCGATAAGCAAAGGAAACATACCTGCTCCAATGCGATTCACCTGCCGCTCTTCTGCCCTTGAACGCCGACTCTGTTCTACGGGAAGCCAACGGTTGCCCGTGACCCTTCGTCGGCCTGTTGAGCTGACAAGGATCGTGAAACGAAGTATCCAGCGAATCTCAAAGCGGTAGAATACTCGAAACCTAGACAGCAAACGGAGTACTTGGCGAAGGATACCATGCCTCGAGCGTGTCTGGACGTCCATTATACCGTTTTTCTCGGCGCCTGTGCTGGTTCACAACCAGAGCAGGCGGCGAGACAACAACGACATCTCCAATGGACAGCAGAGTGTGTGGCTCGTCGACGTTGTCAGCAAACCGACTCCGGTTGATTAAGACACTACATTGTCGAGCCAAACATGTGCTATAGGGAAGCAGGGCAAGGGCTGGTTATGAACAACACGACCATATTCACGCTCGAAGATCTTTTCGAGAACTTGTCCCTCGTCCTCATGCGGGTGATAAAGAAGACCCACGTCCATCGCCTTTGCCTCGATAGCGCGGCGGCTGCTTAGAATCTTGCGTTTCGAGGCGTGCAATCATGTTCAAAGTTATGATATCATGCACGGAAGCCAGCATTATACCTTGAAGGCCGTCATCATCCCAGTGCCTGCCAGCGATAGAATTGACCATCTTCCACCAATGACGATTCCAACACCTATCCTTTGGACAATCATTTTCCCATATATCGTCTGTTGAGCTCTTACGCATCGCGCGATCGAGGAAGGCTATGCATTTCACGCTACACGTCGGCGTGTATTGTCCCGAATGGCGTCCTCAACGTCGCGTCCTCAATGTCGAAGAAGCTCTCAACTCAATGAGGCTGGAGGATTGAGTTGTGCCGAGAGACGGGATGCAAGTGGAGGACCCCGACCGTCCATCTGCAGGGCAAACCTTATCTCCAGGTCTCCCCCACGATTCGTGGAGTCGATTCATCCGGAGCCCCCCAAACTTTATCCGGCTGGGAACTCACCCCACTCCTCACTCGCCGCCGGCCGGCTCGGCCTAGCTCTTTCATCATGGTGGTAAGGGTTGATTGCGACTCTGCGCGTGTTATCTCATCGCTGCTAGAAAAGTTGACGAGCCTCTTTCTTCTCTTCAACAACACATCGACACCCTCACCACCAAATCGAGATCTCGTCACGCCAGCGTCTGACGGAGCAGCACATCCCTGCTGACCATCATACGGACGAACAGTTCGCCTCAGATATCGGAAGAATTACTTCCCTCTTCCAGTCCTTCCCCAGCTCGGGGAGCCTTCTTCCTCTCACGAACAGCTTCTTTTCAGCCATCCTTATCTCTTGAAGGCAGCTTCGCGTTCCACGAAAGACGTGGAACTTGAGACTTTTCTGTCCTACCAGCAATGTGTGTTGAGCTCGGACGATCGAGTGCCCAGCAGACCCGACGATCTCATAGCACCCACCTAGGTGAGCAGCGGTCCAGAGTGCTTCCTTGATGGAGTCTCAAGACAGCTAACCCACTCTTGCAGGGCACGGCGCGAGCGATATCTCCATCAGGTGACAGGCAGTCGCGCGAAGGCTTAGAACTACAACTACCACAACTACCTCCTACCGCCAGGCTTCGACAATATCAACATGGCCGTGGGTAGCGAGACTCTCACTGCTTTGAAAGCCTTGCGGGTGGAAGGTCACCAGCCTCCGCGACTGCTTGTCCTGTTCGACCCCGGCCAGGAGTGGATCGCCCGCCTGGTCGCCGATGTTCTGGGATATACTTGTCGCTTCGTGGACGAGGAGGGTGCTATGGGATCGTTGGGAGAGGTGGCGGTCATTGGGATTGAGGTTTGTAAGGTGCGAGATGTCAAGGGACTTGATCGGGCTGTTCTCGCAACGCACTGCATTGATGAGGAGGGAGAGACGGATGAGAAGCTGATTCAAGCTTGCGACTATGAGTTCTTATACTCTCAAGACGACCCGGCGACAACTCGCAAGGATCTGGTGAGGTTCTTGGCTTTCGTTCTAGGACAGGTCCGACCTCACGACGAGATCAGCCGCAAGCAACGCTCGACCATGCTCTCTCTTCCTTTACCGGACGTTCGTTGTGCCCTCCCAGACCTGGACATCGTCTCCATCGGCGCGGACGCAATCGAGCTGCGAGTGGATTTGCTCTGGGACACGATAGGCGACGGCCAGTATGACTTCATCCCGAGTCTGAAGCTCGCCGGCGAGCAGGTTATGTTGTTGAGACAGCGGACCGAGCTTCCCATCGTCTTCGCCATTCGCTCCACTGCTGGGAATGGCCGCTTCCCAACCGACAATCCGGAGCTGTGCTACTCCTACCTCCGCAGGGCGATCCAGTGGGGATGTGAGTACATCGACGTGGAGCTGTCGATGCCGGTGGAGATTCGTCGGAAGATGGCTGCAGAGAAGGGAAACACCAAGATCATCTCTTCGTGGCATGATCTTTCAGGGGCTTTCAAGTGGAGTTCGCCTGTGGCCGAGAGGCTGTTCAGAGCTGGCGCGGTGTATGGAGATGTTGTCAAGATGGTGGCGGTCACCAAGACGCAGACCGACGATCACGAGCTGGAGAGCTTCCGGTCGATGATGCAGAGGGACTACCCGCAGGCTTTGTTCTGTGGAGTGAATGTGGGTGCCGTTGGGCAGCTGTCTCGGACGATGAACAGAGTATTGACTCCCATTACCCATCCGCTGCTCAAAGGTCATGCAGCTCCAGGCGAGATGAGCGCTGCTCAGGTATGGAGACATCCCAGATTATCGCAAAATATTTCCACTGACCGCAACCTTCTAGATCAACTCCACCTTGCACGCTACGAGCAACCTCCCAGCCCTCGACATCTACGTCCTGTCCGACGAGACCCACCACACGGCCAATTTCTACACGCAGTGCCTGAACGAGCTCTCCCTCCCGTACACCCTCCACACTACATCGCCAGCCAGCCTATCAGCCTCCCTCGGCCGACCCAAATTCGGCGGCTGCACGATCACACCTTCGCTCTCCGTCAAACAGACTCCTTGCCTCCCGACTCTCTCCGCCGCCGCGTCTGCAATCGGCAAGGTCGATGCCATTACCGTGCAGTCCACTTCTGGTGCCCAAGCCCTGCTCGCCGACAACTTGAGCCACCGCGCCATCATTGGGACCTTGACATCCGCCTTTCTTTCCTCCGCTTACACTTCCCGCTACGCCATCGTCCTCGCCAACAACGAGTCCCCGGCTGCGGAAGCGCTCTACGCGTTGGGAAGCCTGGGAGTTGCTACAATCTACACGATCGGATTTGAAGCTACGAGTGGCATTGAGAATGTGATGACCAAGAGGATTGGCGGACTGGAAGAGCTGAATTGCAGTAAGGAACCCGTCGTTGTCATCTCCGCTTTGCCGGGTCGGCAGGCGAAGTGCATCGCGCCGGTGCTGACGGTTCTGGCCGAGGTGGGAGTGAAGGGTACGACAAGGGATGAGAGGGCTCGAGGAGTATTTCTCGACTTGAAAGGAAAGGGAATGTCAGAGGCGGCAGAGATTGCAGAGCATCTGGGTTGGAAGACATTCGATGCAGGGGATGTACAGTGTCGATTCGTGGCGGAGACGCTGAGGCAGGTTTGTGGGGTGAGGGTACCGATTGAGGTCGTGCAGAGGATGGGTGGATGTGTGTTTGCTTGAGGAAGAGGAGGTTTACACATGCTGCCAGAAGAAAGGAAGGGGGCTGCTTGACGTTCATCGCGATTCTCTTCTTGTCGTTTGTTTGGGTTGGACTGGACTGCTCTTGCCTTCGGTACGCACACAGCACGCTCTTGTTCCCGCGAGTACATACTTTTTACTGCTTCGCTCTCCTCTGACAACACTTCTTCTCGCCATCTGTCGAACGAATCGCAGCCTGTTCAACCTCGGGCTTCTTCCGGCATACCCACTTTTGCATCAGTCGATTGCCGTGGCAGTTCGGAGACCATCTCAACTGCCGAACCTCGTGAAGTCGTTCAGGCAATCCATTCGATAAGACCGGTAGTACCCCCACCGGAGCGGTCGCCGAACACGAGGCATCCGACCCCAGATCTTCGCGTTTGCAATAAACTTTGCGCCCTAACCGAACGTGGAATGAGTGTGGCTTCATGTGGCTTCGCGTTTACAGGGTATTTAGCCGGAGATTAGGCTGGACCATGTACCATTGTTGCACCGTGTCGATGATGACTCGAGAATGTAGAACCTCATGAGCGCAGAGATGTCTCATGTTCATCGTTGAGCTGGCAGTGTTGGAAGCTTGCGGTGTAGGAGATCAGGCATGTGGGAAGAAGCGGCAATCAATATGCGGTTCGACTCCAGCACACGAACATGTGTATAGAAATACCCGCCGCCATGATATTCTTCGTCAATCTCACCCGACGGACTTCTTCCTCCACACCAAGGTACGCATAGACGACGTCCTCGATTGGGCGCAACAAACGCACCGCATGACATCAAGTCTCTCCCGGAGTCCCGAGCAATGGATCATTTCGATTCGTCTGATGAGCAAGGGCCGGGATTGGAATCCCTCGTATTGACTATTGCTAGATCTTGGTCCGCTCCCTATCGACTCGTTTGTTGTTATAATTTGTCCATTCGCTGCCTCCTGGTCGAAAGAAGGAGGTAAGGATGGGCATAAGCATGCCACTGCGATGTCATCACGACCCTCTTCCCCACAAAGAGTACGTACGAAGCAAGTTCTTGGTGGCTTGAAGCGAAGCAATACACTACCAACGCACGATACCGCGCTTCGGCCTCTTTCTACTCTCAGTGGGGTCAAACTCCGAGCCCTTTTCAGGAACGCAATGTCATGTTCCATGTTGCGTGAACCGCGTGACCGACAGGAAGACCCTTTTCGACCGGCATGCCATGCACCCCGCCCTCGTATTCTGCTAGGATCTCGAATTCGGTTGAAGATATCATGGGCAGCACATGCCACATGGTCAGCTTTCTAGCTCCTCCTCTTTCCAGGGACCGATGTGCGGTTAGTTTGGGTTAGATGGCTCGGCTCCACACCGAGCTCCAAGTTGCGACGTTCTTTTGATCATCTACTGGCGTCAAAGCTCCCGCGCGTGGTCCTCTCTCTGGCCCTCTGCTTCCTTCCATTCTCTCTCGTTGCCGATCCGCTCTTCTGCACATCATATATCCTTTCACGTCATACCACAGCCTACCGACGCACTGGCAATCGTGTATACGGCATGCTGCTTGCTGGGAGAGACTCGCCAGCTTCATGACCACGATGGCCGGTGCTCAGCCAGGCACTGGCGATGTTCAGCTCGCGATGCAAAGGCCGATCAGTCGTCTCCCAGTGCGGAAATTGAGCAAGGCTTCGAAGGAGCCCATGAATTGCAAGAGCTGTCGGAAGCGGAAGGTGTGTCGTGAGAGGAATGAGAAGTAAAGTAACCACACAGAAGCTGAAACTGTTCAGATCAAATGCAACCGAACGAAGCCGAGCTGTGAGGCCTGTCAGGTCTTCAATTGTGCTTGCATCTATGGTCAGTGG
This sequence comes from Zymoseptoria brevis, assembly GCA_000983655.1. Classification (NCBI taxonomy): domain Eukaryota; kingdom Fungi; phylum Ascomycota; class Dothideomycetes; order Mycosphaerellales; family Mycosphaerellaceae; genus Zymoseptoria; species Zymoseptoria brevis. Next base: position 28,814 of record JYJE01000586.1, read on the forward strand.
TTTTACAACATTTCAACGACAACGGCTCACCGTGAACTTCAGACGCAATACCGAAGAAACGTGGACCAAAAACCGACGTTCTGGAGGCTCTTCTGAAACGAGTGAATGGGTCGGAAGCACGACTGAAAGAGGAGCAAAAGTCATCATCACCGGAAGCAGAGTCCGCCGGGTCTGCCAACGAAGGGTCTGAAACAGGTCCGAATGCAGAATTCGAATTCAAACGACGCAATACCGCTCCTCAGCCTGCACTGCCAGAATCCGCGAACATTCGCTCCTCGATCAAGGAAACAGCACCTCCACAACAAGAACAGGTTGCATTCACGAACGCCCTCCTCGACACCTACTTCGCCCGCCTCCACAACAAACCATTCTATGTCCTTGATGAGAGCGCCACTCGTGCACGGTTCCGAGATGGCCGCCTTCCGGTCTTCCTTGTCAACGCTCTCCACGCGGTCACCAGCCGCGTCGTGCCTCACCTCTTCGGCGGATACCTAGCAGCTACGCAGTTCAGTCAGCTGCACGCCGATCGCTCACGCTCGCAAATCGATGTCGACGAGCCGAACGTCGAGAATCTGCAGGCTTTGCTCCTTCTGGCCACGGCGTACTATCAGAATGGCAAAGGCAAGAAGTCGCAGATGGTGTTGAACCACGCTATTAGTATGGCGTATGCGTTGAATCTGCATCTCGAGTTGCCAAAGGATCTGAGAATAGCTTCATCGGAAAGGGAAGGGAGAAGGAAGCTGTTCTGGACTTGCTATGCGATGGACCGATGCCAGGTCACTGGGTCGAAGAGACCGGCATTGATTGGAGATGAGTCCATCCATTTACGCTTACCGGCGTGGAGACCGCTTGGGTCGCAGAACGCGGTAGATGGCGATTTCTTCTCGAGCAGGTCGAGTATGTCGCACTCTTCCGGTATGTGATGAAAACTTTGGACAATGAAGGTGCATGCTAACACATACAAGATGCATCAGGCGCCGCTCAAGGGAGTGGAAGAATGCTCGTGGAGATTGTGAGGATTCTCGGCGTCACCAATCGCTATGTCCTGGCCGGAGGAGTCAAAGGCGACTCCCACTTTCCTTGGAACGCCCAATCTACCCTTTCACGAATCCGGGCAGCTCTCGACGGCTGGTCCGCCGCAACGCAAGATGTCTTCGCCTCGATCAACAATCTCCTCACCTCTCCCGACGGCTCCAGTATCGTACTGGGCAAGTTGATATATCACCTCATCCACTGCCTCATCTACCGACCTTTCCTCCCCATCGACCTCGCAGAACTGAACGGCACGGGACAAAATCAATCCTGGCAAATCGAAGCAACAAACCTCTGCTTCCATCACGCCAATGCCATCGCCGAACTCGTTCAGATAGTTCGCAACTCGGCCCTTCTCGACTGGCCACCATTCGTTGGCTACTGCATCGCCACAGCAGCAACCATTCACATCCACGGCGCCCACTACATGTCCTACCACCCGAACGAATCATACTTCAAATCCGCCGACTACCTCTCAAGATCTATGGATCAACTGCTCGAACTCCGCGCCATCTGGGCAGGCTTGCAGCACCAAAGAGACACTCTGCGACTCGTTTACGCCAGCCACGCCGAGCTCGTCAAAACGCTCTCGTCGGGTTCAACTCGATATACCCCAGTCTTCCAAATGGAGGACTTCTTCGACCGTTACCACGGTGCACATATCGATGGGTCATATGTCACGTTCTTCGACATTGCCATTACGGACGAATTGCCCTTCGAAACATCCTCCCGCCGCGACAACGATCGAGACGCAGATGAAGCCAATCAACGACCCACCACCGACTCCTATCCGTCTTCTCACATCCTTCACACAGCCAAGAAAGTCCGCTCCGCGTCGATGGATACTCTGCCATATCCTTCCCCAGGCTCAACGATCCGGGCGTCCAGCGAATCGCACCCGTCTTTCTACGACCGCCCAGCAACCTCGAAATCCTCTCACCCCTCGGCGACGGCGGAGCACCTCGACTACGCGACCGCACTCGTGCAGCATCATTCTCACTCCTTGCCCAACGTCCAGACTGGGAGTTCTAATATGGATGAATTCGCGGACCACCGCTTCAATGACTTCCATTTCTCGAACGACTTTAGCTTACAGCAAAGCGGGAGCACTGGGAGCGGAGCCGGGGCGGGAGACACGAGTAGTGTGGAGGAGGCGGAAGAAGATCCGTTTCTGACACTGCTCGGCACGCTTGGTGATTTGGGGGTTTTGGGGAGTGCGCAGACGATGGATCATGAGGGGATGGAATTTGACTGGGGCATGGAGTAGGTGGAGGTCTTCATGCTGAGAACTCGCTGTGCGGATGCTGGCTGCTTACATGTGACGTAACATTAATGATCATCATTAATCTTGCAAGACTACTATAGCTGTGGACTATAGCCGTCGTCAAAATCCGCCCATCATCCCGAAAACAGTCACTCTGTAGACTCCAGTCCTGATATCCTTCCATGCTCGAGTGGACGTCGTCATCGAAATAACTTCTCAAAGACACCGACACCTTCATTTCCCACATCGCACTGATCCGCCACTCAAATACCGTTCCAATCCACCCTCTCAAATCAACCCCGGAATAATCGCCTTCCGATTTCCCACCGCCTCCTTGCCAAACTTCTCCACGTACCATCTCTTCCCCGCGACCGCTCTAGGCAGCATCGTCGCAATCTCATTCAACAAAAAGCTCCTCGCAGGCACGCAATCCCAGCCTCCAATCATCCAAAACCCGACCCACTCCATCCACTCACACAGATAATGTGGGAACAGCACAAAGTGAAACAAACCATTCTTCGGCATCATATACAACTTGTCCACCCCAGCGAGCGGCTTACCGTCCTTGGCCGCCTGTTCCTTTTGTCTGCGCAGCGCCGCGCGGCGAATCTCCCGCAGATCGTCGTCGTGGAAGAGGTTTCCCAGGAACGACCAGCCCCAGATCACGAGGCCGACTTCGATGGTGTACAGCTTTCCGGACCAGTCGTAGACGGTGCGAGGACCGTAGCCGCCGACCCATCCGCCGATGGAGAGGCCATTCGTGACTTGCCAGGCGAAAGCGGAGATGAACACAAAAGGATGGATAGGCGACATGGAGGGGTTGAGGAAAAGAGGGGAGAGGATGGCGCGGTAGATGTAGTGGATTGTGTAGACGCCGGCCATGGTCCAATTGGCCCAGGGGAGTCCGGGAAGGTTCTCGCGGGCGGGAATGGCGAACATGCAGTAGAGTACTGTTATGAAGCCGGGAATTTCCATGAAGAACCTAGAAGTTGTCAGTTGTGATTGAATGTGAAATGTGAGATTGTCGTACCACGCCCATTTCCCGGGAAGGTTCCAGCGGGATTCGACAGATGTCTTGCCCATGGGGAAGTAGTCGGTCATCCAATTGACAACGGAGAACTGGTCGTGCCGAGTTAGTCTTGTATTGACATGAATCGAATTGTGTCTCGTACAAGGGGGAGGAATTGCCAGGCCCACGCAATGGTCTGCCAGGTCTCCCGTGATGGAGGCAAGATGCCCGGGATGAGTTCCAAATTCATGGTCGCTGCGTTGTCACCGTAGTGAGAATGCCCTTCCTGTCACTCTTTGTCAATGGTTCCGCGATAGTCCTGCCGCGGTCGTGCGAATATTGGCAGCAGAGAAGTCGACTTCAGCGTCAAAAACAACAGGAGAGGTTGGATGGTCCCGGACCGGAGCGCCGGCATGAGCGCATCATCGCGGCTTTCTCGAAGCTTAATCGCAACAAGCATACACGTCACGTGCTCGTTGCATATCAACAGCACTTCCCTGTCGTCTCCAAACATGCTTGTTGTCAACCTTCAAGATGTCGTCTGACACGGACGACTCCTTTTGTCTGCAAGGACAAACAACGCAGCAATGGAGTCGACATGGATACAGATCACCGAGTATGACAATGCGGACAATGTCAGCAATGTTTACGTGCAGAGCTCCGCTGGCGGAGACGCCAAAGGGATGAGCAGAGTGGATGTCATTGTGAGTATATGCTTTGAGGGGAGAATTACTTTCCACAGTAGGCTGATCGTCTCGAAGCCTCCCAAGAAAGGCGATGGGAGGTCCTATCTCCAGCAGGGCATGGATGTCTTTCTCCCAGCCGGCTTCCCGCACAGCGTCACGGAAGATTATACAGAGTAAGCCGCGCTCGCGAACCACATCCAAACTGCCTGCTGACGTTTGCAGATACCAGATTTATGTATCCTCCCCTCTCTTCTCCCCGCTCTCTCCGTCCGAGGCTGACCTCTCCAGGACTCCCTCCAAGCCTTCTCCTCCAGTATAGCAGCCATGCTGTCCTCCAGAGCCGTGCTTTCCAGCATCGGCGTCGGCGACACCAAGGCTTCTCCAACCGCTGCTCTCCTGCTTTCCGTCCTCCAGGAATCCGTCGGGCGGCTCGCAACCATTCTCTTCGCTCACCGCTTCGGCACATCTCTCGAGCCGGAGTGCAAGATGTACCGCTTAATGGCGGATGTGCTGAATGACAGCGCTTTCATTCTGGACGTCCTATCGCCCATCTTCCCGAAGCCGATCCGAATCGTCATCCTCAGCTTCAGCAGTATCTTGCGCTCACTCTGCGGCGTCGCAGCAGGGAGTTCCAAAGCCAGTCTTTCGGCTCATTTCGCACGGTGGGGCAACCTAGGAGAGCTGAACGCCAAGGACTCATCTCAGGAGACGGTCATCTCGCTCATGGGCATGCTGGCGGGAAGTCTTGTCATCTCCTGGATCACGACGCCGCTTGCCACATGGACCGCTTTGATCGGGCTGCTGTCCATTCACTTGGAGACAAATCGGAGAGCTGTACGCGCGGTAAAGATGCGAACGTTGAATCGTCAGCGCGCGACGCTTGTCTTCCATCATTTGCAGCGTCAGCAGACTGTCCCTTCGATCAAGGAGATTTCATCAGTAGAGCACATATTTGAGTGGGATGGCGTACTCAGGACTTCCACAAGGGATTTCATGGGCTACTGTGACATTGGGACGCCGTTCTTGAAGCTATTGGAGGCTGTGTCTGAATCTCAGACCTTCACAAAAGCCTCACACATCCAACAACAAACCCTCTCTCAGATCCTCTCGCTCTACAACTCCAGCCGCTACATCCTCTGGCACGACCGTCGCTCAACAAAGGATGTTCCTCGCTTCAACATAATCCTCAAGAAAGGTGCCGAGCCAACGGATTTGCTTATCGCGTGGTGGCAGGCGTTGTTCCACGCTCAGGACGATTCTGCGGCTGGTCAGGACGGTTTGGAGGAGAAGTTGGCAGCGTTTGAGAGGTCTTTGAGTCGGGCAAAGGAGTTCTTTGAGCGATACGAGAAGTCGTTGAGGGAGAAGGGGTGGGATGTGGACAATGGTGCTCTGGAGACGTGTTCCAGTACGAGAGTTGTGTTTGGGGAGAGTTGAGATGCTGGACGGTATCAATGTGTCAGGTGTCATCTGAGTGAATTCGCGAAGGGAGCTCGGCAGATGGCCAGGTCAGCGCTCGAGGGTATTCCAAGGCCATGTCTCGGGAGACTCATTTTGACAGCTCCAGCTCGGCAAGCTGCTTCCTGTATGCATGACGATCTTCATAATTCGTCGATACAATCCCCATGCTTCGTGGAGGAAATACTCTTGGCCTTTGACGGAAAGATCGTCGCTTCCGAGCTAAGGTAGCTTGAGGACCTCTTCCGTGGGCAAAAGGGGCATGACTTCCCGAGCAGGACATCGATTGATTTCTCGGCCGTCAGCATGCGGCCTAATCTGACGAGGTTACATCGTCTGCTGACCATAATCCATCCCAGGGACAGTCGATAAAGCCCATTCAGCTTCTTGGCTCTGGCGGCACGTTCGTGCTACTGGTGATACGCCTCCAATGAGCATGTATTACGTGCTATTTTAAGATGGTCATCTCTGCTCTATGCTCCAAGGGACCGGGTTCTTCTGCACCGACAAGGGAATCCAGGCAAGTGATTGGCGTTGGCGTCCCCTGCCTTGTCCGTCTCCCGCGATCCTCCGACAGCGACAAATGTGTGACTCACGAGGGAGATTCACGGTGGTATTTTATCCATGCTACCCGCAGTATCATGGTTATCGAAGCATGGATCTCCCCATCTGATCGGCTATTCACATCGCGGGAGATCAATTATCGACGCACGCCGAACCAAACCAATTAACTGAACGACCATTCAACATGAAGATGTCCATCCTCATCTCGACTCTCGTTCTCACCCTCTGCGCTCCCGCCGCGCCCGCCGCCGAGCCGCAGCTTGACGTGCCATGCGCAAAGCGGTACGTCTGTCGGAGGGCCAAGAATCTTTTATGTGGACCCTATCCCCGGATGCTGGTACTCGTCGATGAGCAGATAGGCACGGCGACTCCAGGCTCCGAGTTCAATGATTTTAGGAGCGAGGAAGGCTGCCAGAGCAGTGCAGAGCAGACATTTCGCGACAGTCGGACTGGCAGCCTTGGCTCGTGTTGTTGTTGTCACTTCCTAATAACTCATCACTTTGTTATTACTTTCCGATACTTTGCGGGCCGTTCGTATAGACGATAGAACTCAACCTTGCCAAACGGCTGTTCGGTTTCCCTCCACCCTCAAGCCATATTCGATCAATGAATGTCATCCCTTTGAGGATATCAAAAATCATCTCACGATACCATCGAAACACGTGAATCATTTTCGTTCCAAAGTCTCCTCGTCGATGTAGACGAAAGAGCGACGCCGGTCGGATACAAGAAGCACATCCTCGCCTGACGAACACCACTATACACCCACCAATCACATCACCGCGTTCTTCCCAAGGGCATCCGAATATGGTAAATTGCATCTCTCGTAGGCATCACGCGTGTGGACGGAGGGAAATGAGTGTGAGGATATAATCCCGTCGCTGCTTCCCGCCTCGCGAGCGGAGGATGGATACCTTCTGCTTTGATCTTGCTTCGTCGAGTCTTTGATCGTCGTCCTTCCTATCCATTCGTCTGTCGTTCTTGATCATACTGTCGTTACAAGATACATGACTTCAATCAAACATATACATACTCCACACGCGAAAACGCCAATGTAAACAACACACATCAATCCAAACAACAGCATATCCCACAAAATGCGCGTCTCAAGCCTGTCCATCCTCGCCTTCTTCACCTTCGCAACCGCCCAGTCTACCTCTTCCTCCGGCACCGCTTCAACCTCAACATCAACCTCCACCTCCTCCGGCTGCGGCCAACAAATCGACAAGTAAGCCCTCTTCCCTCCACCCATCACATCACCCATGCCTCGTACTAATCCTCCTCCCACCACAGCATCATCTTCCTCTGCCTCCAAACCACCCGCGCCCAACTCTCCTCCTGCTCCACCTCCGACACAACCTGTCTCTGCACGCAACAAACCGTCGTACTATCCTGCTACGACAACTGTCCCAAATCACCGGCTCGACCGGCCGCGAAATCTTTGCAGGAACAATACTGCGCGAGTGTGGTGTCTTCGTCCTCGGCGGCGGCGGCGGCGGCGGCGGCCATGTCCTCTTCCATGGCAGCAGCGACGAGTTCAGGCGCGAGCGCGACGGGGACTGCAGTGGTGATCGCGCCGGGGAGTGGAGGCGCGAGGGTTTCGGGGACGACAGGTGGTGCGGGTACGGGGACTGCGACGGGGAGTGGAGGTGCGGCGGCGAGTCAGACTGGTGCTGCTGGGAAGGTTGGGATGGTCGAGGTCGGTGGAATGTTGGCTGCTGTGGTTGGGTTGGCTGCGATGTTGTGAGAAGAGCTGGGAGCGATTGAGTAGAGGGCGGATGGGCGAAAGTGTAGTGGAGGCGAACGCGAGACGAGATGGGAGGAAAGGAAGAGATTGTTGCTTGATACCAGGCGGATGAAGGATTTGTGGACGAGCGCTGAGAGGCGATGAGGAAGAATTGGATAATACCCTGCTTGCTGCTGAGCTTGAGACGTCAGAGAGACGGAGGACTGGACAGTCTGAGTGGCTGCGAGTAGCGAAGTTTCGTATTGGTCGATACTATCTCATCTTCTGACATTACCCTTCTGCGAAGGCATCCTTCGTGGTGTCGTATCAAGCAGCTCGCATGTAAGAGCATCCAACTGCTCTACTCCTTCAACGGCGGTGTCGAGGCGAAGCACGACGCAGCAAAGGCTTCGGGATAACGAGCTCCGCTGACGACGGCATTCTCGCAAGCCTTGCGAATCTCCTGCTCTTCCTCCTTGGATAGCTTGACCTTGAGGGAGTTGACGTTCTCTTCGAGGCGAGAGAGGTTGGTCGTGCCGGGGATGCTGGGAGAGAATGATGGTCAGGATGAGAGACTTCAGGATGTCAGGCTTCACTCACGGGAAGATGTCGTCTCCCTGAGCCATCAACCAGGCCAGAGTCAGCTGGCTGGCAGTGCAGTTCTTCTTCTTCGCAATCTCGGTGATGCGGTCGACGAGCTCGAGGTTCTTGGGGAAGTTCTGCCGACGAGTCAGTCACCTTCTCTCTCGTCAAGCAAACCATCAACCAAATCTCACCTCCTCGGAGAAACGCGGCGCAAACGTGCGGAAATCACCCTCCTCAAAGTCCTTCGGGCTGCGAATCTGGCCACCGAGCATACCACGTCCAATGGGCGAGTACGCCACAATGGCGACGCCCAACTCACGCGCCGTCTTCAACAGACCAATCTGCTCACTCTCGATATCCAGACTGAACGGCGAGTACTCAATCTGCACCGCATCGATATGCTCCACCTTGCACGCTCTCCTCAGGGAATCAGAATCACACTCCGAGAGCCCGATGTACTTGATCTTCCCCTCCTCTTTCAACTTCTTCATCTCCCTAACCGTCAACTCCACCGGCGTCTTCCCATCCAACCGATGCGCATAATAAAGATCAATGCTCTCCACACCCAACCGCTTCAAACTCTTCTCACACGCTTTCCGACAATACTCGGGGGTCGAGTCCACCCATCGATTGCCCTCGGCGTCCGAACAATTGGCAAACTTGGTCGCGAGGAAGATCTTCTCCCGCTTGCCCGGATTCTGCTTGAACCAGGCGCCGAGCAGGTCCTCGGAGTCCTGGTACATGTCGGCCGAGTCCCAAAAGAGTTCGCCGAGGTCAAAGGCTTTGTCCAGCACGGCGAAGCGCTCGGCGTCCGGTTTCGGGGCGCCGTAGAAGGCGGAGAGGCCCATGGTGCCGTAGCCGAGGGCGGTGATGGTCGGGCCATTCTTGCCGAGTTTGCGGACGGGGAGGGTGGGACCTACGGCGCCGTCGGTGGCTTTGGAGGCGAGGTTTTGAATTGAGGCTGACATTGTGGGTGGTGTTGTTGTTTGTGTCGTTCGTTGCTGGTGTAAAGGAAGCTAGGAAGGAAGGAAGGGAAAGGTCGAAGATGTATACCGACCTGTGAGCTTCTCCTCCGGGCATCGTCGATCCAATGCACGAATGACGTTGTAAGGGGTTTTTCGCCCGGAGTTGGCGGACTTGGACGGATTCAGAGCCACTTAACAACGAAGTCGGGGGTTTACCCGCATAGGCGCATAACCAGAATATGACCAAGATATGTCAGAGAAGAGGCTAGAACAGAAGATTGGCTCTAGCAAGTCGTTGGACACGCTTGGGAGAGGCTCATATCTGCCGTATGTAGTTGCCGATTTGACCGGTCTTTTGAAGTGGAGTTTTCAACTCGAGGGAATAGTTCTTGAGCTACTAGCACAAGGTACTGAACGAACGCCAGAATGAGAAAGTTGAGGACTACATGACAAGGCTTCCAAGAATGGTTATGAGACACAGACCACTAGTATGAACTGGACTGGCATGCAAGATGGACGGCAGAAGGAGAAACATCTCAAATTGCTTTCTCGGAGAGGAATTCCCCCAAAAGAATGAAGGAACAAATCTCAGCCGATTGAACCATCAACAGAACGGGAAGGGGAAGAAAGAGATATTGGATATGAACAGCAGACGACGTAATGTTGATCATAGAGATCTGTATGATGTTCTTCGTCGCCGTTCCATGAACATGTCATGACTGGCAAATGGCGCAGACCATCTGTCCACGCCCAACCCTAACCCTAAGAACACCCTTCCAACGCCATGCACAATGCAAAAAAAGTCCTTTCCTCCTCCCAAGAAGCAACGCCATCAGCCGATGAGGCGTGGCGGATCCCATATCCAGTCCAATATACACCTCAGAACGCCATCCTCCTGTCCTGTTCAATACCTCTTCAATCCAGTCCTTCAAGGACTCCCCTTCCGCTCCCGATACTCCACCTCTCCACTTCCCCTAAACTTCATCTTCAACCCCTTCAGTCCCATTAGTCTCCTCCCTCCACTGCCACCGCTACTCTCACTCCCAACCCCTCCCAAGCTCCCATTCCTTGACCCCCTCCCCTGTTCGTCAAAAACAGGATCAACCAATTTCCCAACTCGTCCACTAAAGTTCCCACCCACAACAACGCACCACGCCGCCGCAAACGCCGCCGCAGCCACAACCAGACTCAACGGAACCCTCATACTCCCCTTTCCAGCCTCTGCAATCGCGGTAGCAATGGGGCTGAAAACCGCTCCACCACTGATCGCCGCCGTCAAGACCACGCTCGCGAATTTCGTATTCCTGCCTTGTCCGCGCAAGCTCTGCGCAAATATCAAACTGAAGAGTGGACCTTCGAAGAAGAATACCAGCACCATCATCGCGGTCCCGGCGCCGCCTGTCAACCTCGTGCAGAGAGCCGTGCAGACGATGACGCCGGAGAGGAATATGACCAGCAGCAGTCGAGGTTTGACCACGAGTCCCATCGCCGCGGCCAGGAAACGGGAAAGTGCGAATGCGGTATGTGCGATAGCGGCGAAGTCAGTGGGAGAGCGGTTGGGAGCGATGGCGTTGAGGTATTCCGCGAATTGAGAGCCGTTGACTTCCTGGGCGCCGACGTAGAGGAATTGGAGGACGACGCCGGCGGTGAGGACAGCGGCTGTGATGGGGAGGGGAGTGAACTTTTGAGGGAGGAAGGGGAGATGGAGGGTGGTTTTATTGGTGTTGTGGAGAGTTTCGGCGGCGTCTTCGAGTTCGGCGGAGGTGGCTTCCGGGAGGGGGAGGTAGAAGTAAATCACCGCGAGGATGACTGTGGTCAGGGAGAGGCCGAGGTATGCCCATTGAGTGTTGACGAGGGACGGAGCGTTGGTCTGTGAACGATGAAGAAAGGCTTTATCGGCGATGAGGGGCGCGACAATGCTGCCGACCGCTTGGATGCCTTGGGAGATGTTGAGGCGGATTTCAGCGTGGGAGGCGGGACCGCAGAGGACGATGAACGCATTGGCGGAGACTTCCAGCATGGAGAGGCCGAAGCCGACGATGAAGTTGGTGACGAGGAACGTGGGCCAAGAGGTGAGGACTGCTGCTGGCCAGTAGATCAGACACCCGGAAGCGTAGATGCATAGACCGATGGGGAAGCAGGCTTTGAAGCCCCAGTTGTAGAGCACGAGACGGCCAAGGGTCAGAGGTCCGACGAAGTAGCCAGCGTAATATGCGCTGCGGAGACCAACAGCCTGGCCGGCGGAGACGTTGGCGACGTTTTGGAATTGCGTGTTGAGCTGGTCTAAAAGGCCTAAATACCAAAGGGTACAAGTATTAGCGATGCTCAGACAACACGGCGATCAAGAGATGAAATACCATATTCAAAGCCCCAGACGAAGAAGAGGACCGTCACCACAGCGATCGGGAAGAGCGACTCCCGATGAGTGAGGTGAACCAGACTCTTGCGCTGTTTCATGTTAACAAAGTCGAAGAAAGTGGGCGACCGAGGGGCGGTATTCCGAGTGGTATTGGTCAAAGCAGTCTGCGATCGTTCCAGTCCATGAGCCATCTCCGGCGTCGTAAGAAAGTCCAAGCCCATCTCCGGCGTATCAACGTCCTCATACGGCTTCGATTGCGGCTGCGCAAAGTCTCTTCTCCCGCTGAGGAATTCCATAATATCCATCTCTCCGTGTCCCGCATCTTCTTTCACGGGTGCCTTGCCCAGACGTTGATCATGAGCAACGTCCGGTATCTCAGGCACAGTCGGCTCCTTCTCCGGACTGACCATCGCGAACGATCCAAAAGTCGAGTCAACATCATGCTCATCCCTCAGCATCCTCGGCGCAACTCGTGCAACAAGCGGTTTCAATCCAGGCACACAAGCGACCATAATCCCAATCGTGACCTCAATCGCACTCCACATGAACGAGAACGCCAGATAAAACGACGAGTCCGTGGCAATCGCACTCGTGAGTTCTCCACTTCCGACCGTCATGTCCTGCAGCTCCGCCAAGCGCATCTCCGACGCCGATTGCAGGTATGATATACGCACGACATCCACCACCGCCACGAATATTCCGAATCCAAATGTGATGACCAGGATGATCTTCTGTTTCTTCGGCAAGCGCATGCTCGTCAAGATGGGCATGGGGAGGAAGAAGATGGCCAGGTCGGTGATGAGGTTGAGCGGGACGGAGGAGAGGTAGATTGTCAGGATGTTGGTGCAGGTTGCGTTGTCGGGTGTTACGGCTCGGAAGACGGCGTCGACGGGTGTACATTGGAAGACGGTGACCATGGTCAAAGCGGTGCCTCCCGCGTTGACGACGAAGAGGGTCGTGAGACATCCCCAGCGGAAAATGTGGTTGGCGGCGGAGAAGGTGAGGTAGAAAATCAGGATGGAAGTCTTGGTCGCCATAAGGGCCGGTTGGTATAATATACCGAACGCATAGTTCGCGCGCCGGAGTTGAGGTTGCCATTCGAAGGGAATATCCGTCTCGTGTCGCCCGAGTCCATAGGCCGTTCCCCAGCATATTGAGAAGGACAGTCCGAATGCGATCGCCCATGCTGCGACAATGAAGTAGTCTTCCAAAGACACCTTTTTCACAATCGCGAATCTCGAGAGCATGCGGAAGAAGACGAAGATGGTGCAGACGGCCATCAACGCTATGGTGACGGCGAAGACAGGCGCTGCCCTGCCCTGGAAGTTCAGGGGATAGTCGTCCATCGCCATGATTGATGTTGTCCTGCGCTGCAAAGGCCCATTCTCCAACTCTTTTCACGTCGGTGTATATCGTCGTTGGATTGATGTGTACTGGTTCCTCGGACTCGACATTCGCGCGGAAGTCGTCATGACATTGGTGGTGCTGTGGATCCAGGGGGGGCGTGAGATTCTGTGTATAGCGGTCTGGTAGATGTACGATCAGTAGGTAGATATACAATTAGAGGGAGAAAGAGAGAGGCAAGAAGACGACGACGACTCCGACGACGACGGAGAAGAAACTGGTCGGCGCTAGAGCATCGGCCGAGGAAACGAGGTGGAGGTAAATCACTCCTAGCCTGTCTGCCACGCGGGACGAGACGAGACGAGACGAGACGAGACGAGGCATTTATTACCGTTTCCATGCTCTCTCTCTCACGTCTTGTCCGTCATCGCAGTCCAGTCGCAGAGACCGTCCACTCTTCTTCCGAATGTGCCGTCAAACCCCGCAAAGAGGCGCACATCGTTGGATTCACGCGGAGGGAAGAAAGTGGGGACGGGAAGTCTTTCCAGGTTCAGGTTCTTGCCTCGTGGGAGTGGGACTGGGACCGGGATCTTGGCTTGAACCCTCTTTCGACCTGACTCCCATCAACATTGTGATGATCTGACGAAAGCGAGCAGATCCCAATAGCAAGTGGCCATCCAAGGGTACCTCTACTCGTATAAGACCAACGAAGGAGAAGGGACTGCGGAAAGACGTCGGATGTTGACAGTCGCGAAAGAGACTCTCCGCTCGTCTTCTGCATCGACCTAGCATTTGAACATACACAACGGGAGAAGGGGACTTTCCTACCTTATGGTAACAAGTGTATTGCCAGCTCATTGTAGTCCAACTTACATCCCCAGCACTTCAGAAGACTCAAAAATCGGGTTGTCTTTGACAGCGGTTGAAGAGAGCGTCGGAGTGCTTACCAAGAAGATCGGGCACAACTCCAACCCTGACCTGTCGGACATTTCGCAACGAAATAGCAGCCAGCAGCCAAAAAGCGAGTCGTAATATATGCATATCATACGCCAAATTCCAATCGTTTCCATCCCATCACTCGCTGTCCCATGAATCCGGACAGTCTACCTCCCAGACCAACGGAGAGCTCACCGCGCTCACTTGGCACAATTCTTTCCTCGATCGTATCCTTGCATTCATCCCCTACATGCCCTCCACTCCCCACATCTCGAAAGAATGATCCATCCCTTAATCTATATATGCCACCCTCCCTCAACCCCTCCTCTACACATACCATCTACTCCTGCCCAAACCCAACCGTCTCCTCCACAGCCCACGTCAACTTCGTATTCAACACCTCATAACTCTTATACGGCGGCAAGTCCAGCCGATTGAAACAAGTATGCGACTTGGGCAGCTGCGTCTCCTCGCCCGACTTTTCAATCGTGAATCTTCTCGGTCCGTCCGACCCTTGTAGGTCCTTGAAGCCGTTGACGGGAATACGTGATGTTCCCGTCGCGAATTGGAGGAGGCGGGATTTCTGCTCGGCGTCCCAGCCGCGGATGCACTGTTGGGCATGTTAGTATTCTTCAAGATGATTTGAGGAGGAATGGCAGTGCGACTCACCTTCCAGAAGTTCTGCACCACGACGTCGCTTTCGGTGTAGCCGCGATAGTCGGTGTGTTTCTTCCAGTCGTCGACATCAATGTCCGCGATACCACCGATCAATAGTTCCAATTCTCTCTCGTCAAATACGTTCACCAGATCCGCCGGGATCAACTCGTGGAAACCTGCGACAAAAGCGTTGAACTGCTCCTCGACACGCTTCTGGATGCGCCACTCGGTGATGAGCTCAACGTACTCCTTCTTGTTGTCGTTGTCGACCTCGATATCGCGGCCGCCGGGCTTCAAGTCGACGGTAACCTTCTCGCCGAAACGTTCATCTTCAACAGAGAATGTGCTGTAGATGACATCTGTAATATCGTTCTCCATCGCCCAGCTGAGCGTGCGGTGAAACTCGGCGTCGACACCCTCCATGTCAAGAAGGTTGACCTTCTTGCGGAGAATCATCTTGTAAAAGGCGCCGATGAAAAAGGCGTCGAGGAAGCGGCGATGGAAGATGGCGAGACCGACAACACGGCCGATGAATTTGAAGTAGCCGAGATGCTCGGGGTTGATGCCGGAGTGAGGGTTGATTTGGAGGGTGTAGTTGTCGTGGGCGGAATATTCGAACAGGCAGTAAAATGGGTTGAACATTTCGTGGGAGAGGAGGAAGAAGAATTCTCTGTGGGGGAATTAGCTCTGAGCACATCTTTGAAGGCAATGAACATACCTCGACAAACCACCATAATCCAGACCATCTTCACCATCAAACTTGATCATCAACCTCTTCTTGAGGTCGTTCGGACTCTGTCTCATGATCTCCGCATACGAGTCTTCAAAGATATGAGTACGCCTGACCTTGACATGGCATTGTCCAGACAAGATCCTCAGTGCGGGCTGCGATCGGAAGTAGATGAGCTTCCTCCTGAAATCACGCTTGTACTGCGGCACGTTCTGATCCAGTGAGGATGGCAATCTAGGATCATCCCACGTCGTCGTCTTCGTGTTGTGATCTACAAAGTAGACTCGCGCCGTGTTGGTCAAACGCATCTCCCATCCGCTGGGAAGAGGTCCGAGTTGCGAGACTGGCTGCTGCTGGATAGTGCTGTTACCCGCAGCGTTCTGGCCGTACATTCTTATGTACTGCTGCCGCCTCGGATCAACCCAGGTAGTCGTGCGCGTGTTGTGGTCCACAAAGTAGGCACGTCCTTCGGGTGTGTGACGCTGCTCCCAGCCAGCCGGAAGTTCGCCTGTACCGGCGGTAGTAGCACCGGTCGCGACCATCTGAGCTGCACTGGCATTGTTTGGCGTGGTGGATGCCGCGGCGGCGGCGGTGGCTCCTGGTGCTGCGGCAGGAGTATGTGCAGGAGGAGAGGCCTGCGCCCTGTCGGATAGTGTAGGCGAATTTGCTCCAGCACGATCCTCCGGCAGCATACGGTTCTGATGTCTGGTGCGCTCCGCATTGGTCTGCTGTTCCAATTGAGCACGCTGTTCTCCAGCATTGTAGTTCGCCGTCGGACGGATCCACGTCGTCTGCCTCGAGTTATGATCCACATAGTACGTCCTTCCCAAGTTGTCCTCACGGCGCTCCCAACCAGGTGGCAGCCTGCCTTGCGCATCCTCAAACGCACTGAATCCCGACTCATTCCCTCGTCTAGCCGGCGCGCTCGTGCCGTTCGCTGCGGGTGTGGTGCCGGCCGGAGCAGCTGGAACAGTACTGTTTCGGTTCGGCTGTGCTGAGCCGCTCGTGCTCACAGGTTGGTCGGCTTGCAGTGATGCGACGGATTGGGCAGCGGTAGGGGTCGAGACAGAGGCGGCTCCGTTCGTGGATGGTGCAGTCGATGGGGCGGCCGGTCGTCCTGTGGTAGATGTTCCATTCGCGATCGGCGCTCGCAGGTTGGTAGACAGGTTGAGTATCAGCTTTCCGTTGACGACGAGGTTATCGTTTGATTTTCTGAGATCTCTCGTGATCATTTCTGGAAGTTGTCAGTCAAAGGCGATCTGATGATCATCCCACCGCACATACCATCACCACCAGCGTCGAGGTCAATAACACTGCCGACCCGGACGTTGACCACTCCGAGGAAGCCCTGGTCCTTTTTCTTGAACTTCTTCTGGTCAAAGATTTGTACTGCGAGTATACTCTCCTCGGTCACGCGCCTGCCTGCCTGTCAGCAGTCTGCCGTCAGATGTCCTCGAACCACTCCACCTACATGTCAAAGCTCTCATTCCAGTATGGGTTCAGCGTCTTTTTGATCACTCCAGTCGTTCTCGTCTGCTCGCCACTGATGGTCGCGACTGCGAATGGATCCGGAAAGCCTGCTGAGGGATCAGTATGTCTGCCTGCAGCATGTCCCTCCTTCCACCTGTAGATCACTCACGAAAGACATCTCTCTTGTACAGGCCATCTGCAGCAATGACTGTGTCCGATATTAGCCCTTGTCCTGCTGTCTGCTTTCCGCTCCACGCTCTTGCATACTGGTGACTCGCAGATTGGGCTGTGGAGGAAGCTCCATGATGTTGCCTGTGCCCGGGGTTCACTCTCCGCGTGATGTCGGCCGTCGCTGTCGATGTACCATGCGCCGAATCGTGTGCACAAATGCGGAGATGACGGGCGAATTGAAGCGAGTGGTATGGGCGAGTCGTGTGGATTGATGTCGACGGGCGTGTTGATGATTGAGCTGCGGTCGAGAGTGTGAGGTGTGCCGTGCCGTGCTGTGGGGTTCAGTTCAGACCGATGGGATGGGATGCTGCACAGCCTTCCTCGGTGGTGGCGTCGTCAAGTGTCAACGCTCCCTCTGTTTCCGTCCAAGGGCAAGACTCGGACAAGTCTCTTCTCTTCACACAAACAATGCACGACCAAAGACTCAATCAAGCAGAATCAGCACGAGTGCGGTACCTCAAGGTATCCGGCAAGGTCTGTCACTTCACGTGGGGCGACTCTTGACGGATGACCGAAGTCGTCTCTCAGCCGACGATTCACCGTGGTGGTGAGGTGCTGTATCCTCGTTCTTCTTCTGCTGCATGATCATCTACATCCAACATGTTACATGTCGGTTACATGACAATACTGCGACAGCGCGACAACATCATGCTCATCCTTTCTCCAGCATCAGAGAGGCTGTCGTGGCTCAATGGATGACTATCTAAACTATCTAGCGATCGCTAACAAAGAAACATACCCGCCGGTGCGGTTGACTTCATCAAGACTGCGGCCAATGGCCACTGAACTCAATGCTGGAACCGCTCATTCAAGGAATCCTGCACGTCCTGCAGCAGTCGTCTCGCCCACCCGCGAAACCACCACTTATCATCCGAGACATCCAACAGCACGCAATAATGAGCCAGCAGGATGAGCGCCTGCGGTACTCGCCTCTTGACCAGGCTGGCGAATTGTCCGGATCCTTGCTTGGGAAAGCACAAGATTGATGCTACGCTGCAAGACCGCCGGATGGGTAAGAGGGAGTCGTAGAGAACCTTGAGCTCGGCCAGCACGGTCACGCATGTTCGTCGCTCACCTGGCTGCATCGGGTGTGAATCGAGCAGAAAGTCGAGATGGATCAGTCCACAAGGCATGGTTCCGTGGACTCCTGGATTTGTGCTGCGGCAAGGTCAGCTTCCCACCAAGGACAGACATAATTCAACTCACCCATCAACACCGTCGACCGCAACCTCCTGGAACCCTCTGGTCAGTATAGCAGCGAATGGCCCATGCGCCACCAACAACCAGCTCTCCGTCAGAACAGCATCAACACCTTGCACCAGCAAGATCAACTCCGCCATTGCATCGATCGGCGTCACGCTGGGCGGAACGGCGTACGCGAACAGAGTCACAAGCCAAGTGAATATGAACCTTTCGTTGGCATTCTCTGCCGTGCAAGCTGGAGCCTCTTGTTGATAGAGCAGCATAGCTTTATCCGCATGATCTACCGCGCATACTCGGTGCATCAGGGCATTTCCCGGCTCAAGGTGAGCTTTGTGCAGGGCGGTGAAGGCGAGCAGCATGTGCATCACGTAGGTGCATGAGAATGCGAGATTGGGCAATGCTGTCGTCCAGATGTGCATGGCGTACTCGTGGTGCTCGCCGAAAATGTCTCTTGTATAGGACATGCTGTCGATGATCAGCTGGATGAGTTGTGGTGCGTGGTCTCAAACCTTTGACCTACTAATGATGCACCAGTCGCAGATCCTCTTGCCAATCGGATCGCTGCTCAGGCAGACTACGGTGAACGCATTCGGTGAGCACAGTGTATGGACCCGGCGCGCCGCCTGGACTCCTCTGAGGACGCGGCGCAAGCAACGGTGGAATTGATGCGTCGAGAGATGCCGGTCTAGAAGCACTTCTGTTGGACGAGGACGCAGTCGACCTCCGCCTCAACTTGGAATCTTCCCTGAGCCTGGACATCCATCAGAGTCTGCTGCGTAGAATGTCGGGTGAGAGTGCCGTACAAATTCGGACCACCTGCTAACGAACAGGCGGCTTTGTGTCTGGCGCAGTTTGAGCACGGAGAAGCTTCATCGCACTGCGCAGCGCATCACCGTCAGCCTTGGATCCCATCTCTTTCCGACATCTACAAGCAGGATTCGACTGCTCACCTTCACATGCCGTTGCTTGCACTGTGCACATCCATTCCTCGACTTCTTATGGCCAACGCGTGGCGGTCTTCTAACACCACACTCAATCAGCCTTGTCCTTCATCGGAATCTCCCGGAGTTGCATACTTTTCGACAGTACCGGCGTTGTCGTCCTCGTTCGCGGCCTCCTTCTTCAACATCATCTGCGTCGGCGCGAGCGTCTCGTATGACGATCGACCTTGGGCAAGAGGAAGGACCGCCATCATCATGGACCGAGAGAATCATCGGTGATCGTCAAGTCTGCAGTCGTGATTAATTTGAAGATGGCAATCACCTTCGATACCAGATCAAAGGAGGATCTTCAATCACGAGACCCTGCAGCACAGCATTGACCTTTTTGAATACTTCTCCACGCAGTGTCGACAGCGAAGGGCTATGTTCAGCGGGCGGGCTGCGGTACTGGTCTACTGGCGGCGCTCGGCCTCGTCCCGTCGTTCCAAGTACACAAGTACTTCTATGAGGGCAATGTAATAAGCCACCCATGGTGGCTAGCGACCTGATCAACCCATACTCTCGAACAGGGGACCGCGAGGAACGCAGATCTTCCCTCCCACCACACGTCGTACCTTCCGGAATCAGACTCAAGTGCAGCGTTTGCAATAGTTCCAAGATACCAGCAATGGCCAGGTAATGGTAGTCGCCAAGACCCAAGGACTCATAGCAATGTCGATCTTCCAGCCCTGAACTCAGGGCTCCAAAACGTGGTCGGCTCGGCCTCAAACGGGAAGAGGGGAGGGGCTTGAACACGCAAAGACAGTCACTTAAAATCGTGGCACCGCCATTCTGCTCTTTGCTGCATGCGTCACGAGATAGCAATGCTGCGTACAGATTGGACACTGCGATTCGCTCGGCGAAGAATTTGAGGCCGCTCCTCTATGGACTTCTGTCTGAGGCTGACATGGGAGACGATGCGTCATTTGTTTCTCTTCGCCAACTGCTTTCACCCTGTCGAGCCAACTGCAAAACAGCTCCAACGACCGATATCCTCATCACCGCATTGTTCCAATCACTGCCAGAGTACAAAGACATCGCCAACTCATCATCCGAAGTACCATCCCCTCCCTCTGGACTATCCCAAAGCGGTAACGTAGTATTCACATGAACCCAAGCCTCGCGACCGTCGATCTGCCGCTCGCCTCCACCAATCGACGCTCAACGACTTCTGCATTCTCGGAAGTCAAAAACCACAACCGGTGAAGAAGAGGGCCCTGCGCATCACCGATGCGGACAATGCCACACATACCGCTTTTGGAAAGTTTGCTTGTATAATGGGTCAGGGTTGTCAGATGGGGCCTCAACTGTGAGCCGTCGATCACAAGACGATAAGACCATGTCAGGATCGAAAGCATGCCGACGTTGTGGAGTATATTCCCAAAGCTGTAGGGCAACCAAGGATAATCTGATCTTGCAGATCGTCGACTGCAGCTGCAGATGCCAGGGCTCGACCAGCTCGTGATCTTAACACTCGTGCCTCACAGTACACTTCGTCGTAGTAAGCGATACAATCCCCGAATCGATATCCGTATCCCGCCCTCCCGTGCCCTGGACAAACTCGCCCCCATCAAACGACACAAAATAACCCGGCCACGAGTCTGACAAGCCCTCATACGTGCCTCTCACCCACATATTGTGAGTGCCATTGTAGTCCGCGCGACCCACGCCGAAAGCGTACTCGTTGTCCCAATTCAGGTCCTTGTCATAGCGTGTCTTGCCGCTCGCCACGTCGTTGATCTGGAACCAGATGATTCGGCGATCGATGGCCGCTTGGTAGGGACTTCCGCCGCCGTATTGGTGGACGCTGGTGAAGAAGTAGTCGCACATGGGGGTCTTTTTTTGGGTTGAGGAGTTGGGGTGGGTTTGGCGGGTTGGGTAGTGGGTTGCAAGCCTGCTGAAACGCCCTGGATGAACGCGGCGATGTTCGAGGCTTGAGCCTCTGCTGTGGCGATTGCTTCGTTGAAGACGGATGCGGCTGGGTCGGGAGCTGCTGGGAGCGCGAAGCCCTGCGTCTCGTGGTAGCTGAGGAGTACCGCCGCCAGCATCGTTGTGGTGAGGTGCACCTTGATTGAGGTGGAAGAGGTGTCTGCAGGTCGAAGTGGAATGAAGAGGTGCTGGAAGTCGAGCTGGTGTCTTGTGAAGGATAAGTCGATGAGCGGAGAAGATGTGCATACTTATACTTCCTCTCTGCACTGTCTAGTCGGCAGAAGAGGTGGTGCATATCGACGGCATTCTAAGGCAGTAAGGAGCCACCTCTTGTCGATGCTTGGACGCATGCTAAAGGCTACGCTCTGCCTGGATTTGATGCACCGTCGTGACAAGGCTGAGGCAGTGCACGTCAATGGCACTTAACGCCATGATGCGCCGTTTCTCGCTGCAGATTGATAACTGGCCAGAGGTCATGCTGTGCCTGGCCTCGCTGCACCGTCGCAGTAAAGGCTTGTGACACAAGTCTAAGAGCATCATGGCCTCAAGAGCATAGCCCTGCGAAAGGCATCCGCGAGTCATTCACAGCCATATTCTTCCAATCGAAGCTCGATTATCTGCCGCTGCTTTTCTGCGGACAGCCTTGTGCTTTAATTAGACCTCAGCCTTGTGAGCTTTTGGTGCCGCACGTCGTTGCTTGCTTTGAAGCAATACTGCTGGTCGACAAGGTCGAGTGTGACGAGCGGTACCAGACGAGAACATGAATGCAGAAATGCAGCGGTGCTGTAGAGCTGTAGAGTTGGGAATTGGCAAGCACCTGTCCCGCTTCGCTCTTCTTCCTCACTCCCACTTCTTCCACCGCCGTCCTCCTCAGTCACACCTCACCCCGCGGGCGTGCACTACAACGACCGCTCCCATCCGGCGTCAACTCATCCCCGAGCGCGTTCGTCGACGATCCGGCCAAAAGGCTCATTTTCAGCAAGAAGGCCAGCAATTTCTCCATGCAAGGGGAAGAGCGAAGACACATGCTCGTGGATTCTTACAAACGAGACCACGGAGATGCATCGACCCTCCCTTTGTAATCTTCGCGAGCGAGGAGAGAAACGGCTGCGTTCTGGTACCTCGACCTTGACTTCCATGATACCAGGAGGTGGGGGTTGAACGGTCCGAGTTCTCCGCGGAAAGATGGCATCTGATGCCTTGGTCTCCTGTTTCCTTGGCTCTTCGACTATAAAGATGCCGGTCGTGAAGACTCCTGAACGCAGAAATTCGCGGACATTGCAGAGATGTTTGGACTCTGTCCCTCCAGAATCCCTTGCGTCGACCTTTCGCTGATGCGAGTGTGCGGTAACAGAAACGTCCAGTAGAACTTGAGTAGTCCTGGCCCTCTTCATTTAATGATTGATGTGAGCTTCGATATCTCATTCCAGGAACTTATTGATGATGACGACCGATGCTGCAGTCTTTTCACCTTCTTCAACAACTCTTCACACCGGACTAGGCGTCACAAACACCAAGGTCACATGGAACGAGTTCCTTTTGGCTCTTCTGGGCTTCTGGACCACAACATAGTTTCACCTCTTTAAGTTTTGACAGAATGGCTCTTGCTCCATCTCAATATCTTCAACGAGATCACTTTTGTGGCTTCTTTCTGAATGGACACCCAATATTTTGACTTTTGCAAAGATCATTCTACTTTTTCGCCTCTCCTGTTCAATGTCACAGCTCTGCTCCACCTCCTCGAAAAAGTGACAGAGTCAACCGCATGCTGTTCGCGCGCTTGGGTATGTGGTCCAGTGGATGGGAAAGCGGATCGGATCGAGAGCAAGATCCTGTCGGAACAAGTCAAGGCCAAGGCTGCTCTCCAGATGTAGAATCGGTCGAAAGCGTGCGCCCTCAGTATGGGTTGTAGCCACGGCCGCGAGGACGGTATCCGCCACGGTAGCTGTACATCGATCAGTAAAGGTTCAATGCAGCGGCTCTTCTTCATGTGAACTCACCCGCCTCCGCGTGGTGCGAATGGCTGCTGGCCGTAGCCGCCGCCTCCACGACCACCGTAGCCTCCACCTGGCGGTCCGCCATAGCCTCCTCCAAAGCCACCACGTCCACCACCGCGAGGCCCTCCACGTCCGCCTCCACCGCCACGACCAGCACCTCGAGTCATACCAGGCAAGTTTGTCCGTTTGGGCACGACCTGTACCATCTTGTCAGTATCCATCCACCTCCACATTTCACTCGCCCTTCGTACCTTGATCGCACGACCGCGGAACGTGCTGTCATTGAGCACCAGCGCCAGCGTCACCAGATTGGGCTCCGAAAACTCCACGTACGCGTACCCCTTTGGATGTCCGGTAAACTTATCCAGCAGGATCGTGACGCGATTGATGGAACCGCAGCTCTGGAAATGCGCCTGGATCTCCTCGGGACTCGCGCCGTAGTCCACATTGCCCACAAAGACACTGCGCGCGTCGATGTCCTCCTTGTTCTCGCGCAAGTTGTCCGCTTGCGAGTCGATGTTGGCTTGCAATTCGCGCAACTTGGCGGCTTCTGCCTCCATCTCCTCCACGCGTTTCTTCATTGCCGCAATCTCCTCTTCATCGCCGAGGTCGTCGTCCTCTTGTTGTCGGTCCAGCTGCTCGTCTTCTTCACGCTCTTCGCGCTTGACGTCTTCCGTGTCGGCCATGGTGGCGGAGGATGTGTCGGAGGTAGATCTGGGTGGAGTTCGCGTTAGGGATTCCTCTGGCATGCTTGCAGAACGAATGTGATAGGAATGCAGGCGCGTCGCGGGAGAGTGACGTACCAGGAGTAGGAGGTGAGGTGTCGGTGGCGTGAGTAGATTGGAAAAGTGACGCGCTGGGTTTGATGGCGCAGTAAGACGGTGGAGTGGTGGTTGTAGAGGTTATGGAGGAAGCTGTTCTGAAAGTCGGAGCTTGAGAAAGATGCCCTTCACATGAAATACGACTAACCGCTTCGGAATTAGTTCCGTTTGCATCACCTTTCTTCAGTCTTCACAATTCGTCTCGTCTTCCTCGTGAAACATTCACCGACTGAGGATGATTCCAGCCGCATGATTCGTGAGGGAATGGAACATGGAACATCACTGGAGTACGCACGAGTGTTCTCCCTCCCAACGATCGTGAACAAGGTACCCTCAATTCCCGTGGTTCTAGAGGAGGACTTCTGATATCTTGAATAACGTGTGCAAGGGGGATGTTGGAATTCGGGGAAGTTGGAAGGCGCCTTGGCACTCCCCCCCCCTCGTTATATTACAACAACACCACTACATTGCTTAACAACCACACATGCTATCAACATTCTGAGTAGGCTATGTTAAAGAGCACGTTCGGTTTAGTTAGACGCGATAAAGAAAGCGCTCGTATAAAATAGTAGTAGTGTTGTAAAATCCGTATAAAGTTTATTAGCTAGCTTTACTAAGAGGGGCTTTACGCTGCATACCTCCACCACTATTAAATAAGATAGTAAGATTACTAGCTAATAAGAAGCGTCGCTTAGATAAGAACAATTAATAGGTATTAATAAGAAACTACTTCTAAGGGCGGCAATCGACTTAGAATAGCTCAAAACCGCTGACTGCGATTGGCCCCTCTTCTAGAGCCTATTCTAGCTCGATGTCGGTATGTTAGTAGGTTCCTTTACTAGTTAGTAGTAATAAGGGCTGTAGTAAGGCTTTATAGAGCCTAGGGTCGAGCTATTAAGGGTAGAAGGGCTCGTCGTCGTCGTCGTTAGTACTATTACCCTTATCCTTAGCCTTATTATCGGCATTACTAGTAGCTAGCTAGTTAATAGCCGCTAGTATTACTGTCGCTCTAAGGCTCGTAAAGTAAGTAATAACTATATCGTCGAGGAGGTCTACTTTAGCGTAGATTACTTCTATTATAGATACCTTATCGGCTATATTAGTAGTCTCCTTCTTTACCGTTTCCTTCTACGCGTTCTAAGTAACACGAGTAGCTTCCTTAGCTTCCTTCTCCGCTATAAGGTCCTTATTAATACGGTTAAGGGTACGTTCGACAGCTAGTACTAGAATGTTATACCCTTTATGCCTTATAACTAAGTCCTTACGAAACGATATTAAGAGCTCGTTATATATAGCGTCCTTCTACTAGCTCTTACTCTTACTCGTAGCTACTAGCTTATTAGAGCGTATTCGTTCCTTACGAGCGACAGACTAACGTACCCTTATAAGCCCTTGTCTTATTGCCTTAACCGCTCTAAGGGCAACAATACGTTGTCTATAATGCTAGACTATAGCATCGAGTTGCTACTTATTAGCTAGCTCGGCGAGCAGCTTATTACGGAAGGTAGTATTAAACCTCTGCCCCTTAGTAACTACCTTTTTAGTAGACTTCCGTTATATACTACGTACGTAGCTCTAGCGGAGTTTTGTATTCTTAGCGAGTAAGAGGTCTATAGAGTCTACTACGACTATAATACCCTTAATAGCGTGTTTATATAGCCGGCCAATCCTCTTACCCTTACCCTTACTAAGAGACTTAATTAGCTCGTCCGCTAGCTCTATCTTAGAGGCTATCCTTTTTAAGCAATAGCGTGTAGCTAGCGTACATCGAGGGGAGCTTAGATCCTTTAGCGGCTGCCGTAAGGGCGTTGTTAGCGGCGGCCGTGCTAGTGCTCGTAACGAGGGTGTTAGTAGAGCGTTCTTATCTACGTAAAATAAGCCTAAGGGTGCGAATTAAGTAGCATTTAACTTAGCTAGTAGTAAGATGTCGGTAGTAAGGGTAGGTAGAAGCTTTCTAAGGACAGCCTAAGGATTAATAGGTATTATACTAGTCGCTCTAAATATAGCTATAATATTAAGCTTATTAAACACTATTGCCCTTATCTCGGTATACACCTCTAAGAAGTCCTCCTTATTTACCTAAGTAAGCCCTTCTTTAGCTATAAGCCGGAGCAATATTAAGCTATATACTACCTTAAGGGGACTAAAGATGCCGACATTAAGAGGCTGCAGAAGGTGTGTTAAATAGCTTAGTAAATAGATAAGCTATATACGGTTTATAAGGGAGTAGTTAATAAACTTAAGGTCCTTATAAGTTAAATAACCGTCTATAATAAGTAGTCGCTAGCGTCCAGGTGTAGAAGGAGGGCTCGTAGTATTAAAGTGTTATAACTAAGCTATACTATTGTCTTTATTACTCTAGCTATTATCGGTAATAGTAAGGAACGCCTTATTAATAAAGCGAGC